>JAVHZZ010000004.1:11780649-12030649 GCA_036250195.1 Mixophyes australis
CTGAAATCCAAAGGAACTTATTAGATTTCCAAGAGAAGTGGCAGATAGAGAACAGCAGAGGACCTAGGACTGAGCCTTGTGGTCTCCAACTGATAAAGGAAGCGGAGCAGAGGTGGCTCCAGAGAAATGAACAGTGAAAGAGCGATTAGAAAGGTAGGATGAGAATCAGGATAGAACAGTGTCTTGAAGACCTAGGGATTGCAGCTATTGTATGAGAAGAGAGTGGTCAACGGTGTCAAATGCAGCCGAGAGATCCAGGAGAATTAGCAGAGAGTAATGGCGTTTAGTTTTAGCAGTGATCAGATCATTGACAACCTTAGTCAACGCAGTCTCTGTGGAGTGTTGAGAGCGAAAGTCATACTGAAGAGGATCCAACAGGTTGTTTTCGGAAAGGAAGCGTGTGAGGCGAGTGTAGGCAAGTCTCTCTAGAAGCTTGGAGGGGCACGGGAGCTGAGAGATGGGATGGTAATTTGAGAGAGAGTTTGGGTCGGAATCTGATTTTTTTTAGAATAGGAGTAATCACTGCATGCTTGTATAGTGATGGAAAGATGCCAGTAGAGAGCGAGAGATTACAGATTTTAGTTAGAGGGGAAATGAGCACAGGAGACAGGGATCTACCAATTTGCGAGAGAATAGGATCAAGAGGACAGGAGGTAGAGTAGGAAGATAAGAAGAGAGTAGAAATTTCCTCTTCATTTGTGGGGTCAAATGAAGAGAGGGTGTCAGAGGGTAGTGGGAAGGAATTGATCTGATTGCTTGTCGAGGAAGAGGATACCATTTCTAGTCTGATCTTATCAATCTTGTCCTTGAAGTAGGAAGTAAGATCCTGGGCACTTATAGTAGACGGAGGGTTTGGGGTGGGAGGATTGAGAAGAGATTTAAATGTGTTAAAAAGGCGTTTGGGGTTAGAAGCCTGAGCATAAATTAGAGATTGGAAGTATGTTTGTTTGTTTTGCAGTGTCCAGAGCATTTCGATAGGAGCGGTAGATAGAAGTATATGTGAGGAAGTCATTAGAGGTGCGAGATTTACGCCAGTAACGTTCTGCTTTACGGGACAGTTTTTGAAGATTTCACGTTGCTGTAGTGTGCCATGGCTGACATTGAAGTCGACGTGTAGTATGTAGTGTTGCTGGAGCCACTTAGTCAAGGGCTGTTGCTAAGGTTAGGTGAAAATGAGGTACTGCCATCTCAGGGGATGAAAATGTAGAGATAGGTGAGAGAAGGTATTGAAGAGAGAGGTGGAAAATTGTTGAAGATGAATTGAATTAAGATTTCTGCAGGTATCAGGAGGCTTGGTAGAGTTAGACAGTAGAGAGGTTAGCGCAGTGGGGGTGAGCGTGTAGTTGATAAGGTGATGATCCGAGAGGGGGAAGGGTGTGTTAAGAAAGTTAGAAAGTGAGCATATTCTAGAGAAAACAAGATCAAGGCAGTGGCCATCCTTATGAGTAGATGATTCAATCCACTGGCAGAGGTCAAGTGAGGAGGTTAGAGAGAGTAGTTTGGAAGCAGCTTTGGAAGGTGGGTTATAAGTGGGGATGTTGAAATCACCCAGGATGATGGTGGGGATGTCTGAAGATAAGAAGTGAGGGAGCCATGCAGAGAAATCCTCAATACATTGTTGGTGTACGTGTGTGCTCACCGCAACATGTAGAGACAATGGATTAAAAATGCGAATAGCATGTACTTCAAAAGATGTGAACGTGAGTGATGGGACATTTGGTAGAACTGTGAATGTGCACTGTGGGGAGAGAAGTAGTCCAACCCCCCCCCCCCTCCTTGTCTGCCTTCAGGTCTGGGGATGTGGGTGAGATGGAGACCACCATGTGAAAGTGCTGCAGGTGAGGCATTGTCTGATTGCATGAGCCATGTTTCTGTTATTGCCAGTTGAGGTTTTTGAGAGGAAGAGATCATGAATGGAGGTAAGTTTGTTACAAACAGAGCGTGCATTCCAAAGGGCACATTTAAATGACTTTGGAAGAGAGGGGAGACAGGTGATGTGTTTGAGGTTTGCTATAGAGCGGTAGTGTTGTGATGTATGTGTGTGTGAGGAGTGTGGGGGACCTGGATTAGGTGATATATCACGGCTAATAGAAGCAGAGAGAGAGAGAGATAGGTAAGGGGATTGTAGGATGTGTGACCTTTTATTTTCTGGTGACAGGTGGAGGCTGTACTTGTTAGAGATAATAAATAGGACAACAGTTCATGGGTGTTAATATGTATTCTTCCATATTACTCCCTACAACTCCTACTGTTTTTCCATATAATTCCTATATATTACTCCCTATAACTCTTCCTGTTACTCCATATAATTTCTCAATATTACTCCCTATAACTATTCCTGTTAGTCCATATAATTCCTTTATATTACTCCCTATAACTCTTCCTGTTACTCCATATAATTACCCCTTATTACTCCCTATAACTATTCCTGTTAGTCCATAGATTTCCTTCATATTACTTTATTTAAGTCCTCTTGTTATCCATATAGTTCCTCCATATTACACCCAATAATTCCTCATTTTACTCTTCACAATTCCTCCCATGACTCCCTGTAATTCCTCCTGCTACTCCATATAATTCCTTCTATTTTTCCCTATAACTCCTCCTGTTACTCCATTTGATTCCTCTTATTAATCCCTATAAGCCTCCCATTACTCCACATAATTCCTTTATATTATTCCATATAACTCCTCCTATTACTCCATATGATTCTTCACATTACTCCATATAACTCCTGCTGTTACACCATATAATTACGCTATATTACTCCCTATAACTCCACATTTTACTCCATATAATTCCTCCTTTTACCCCCTATTACTCTTCCTGTTACTCCATATAATTCCTCCATACTACTCTGGATAGGAAAAGTGATTGTGTTAACCAGGTGTGTTGTACAAGCCCAAAGTTGAGGGACACTGGGTGGAAATCTCCATTTGAAAGCCTCAGACCTCATAAGAGAGAACTTTTTAGCTTCAAAATGTTGTCTTGATGTCAATCCCCAGGGATTGTGGGACTAGGAGAAGATAAAGGAAAGAAAGTGAGGGCAGTTAGTGAAGATGAAAAGTTCAAACTAGGGCAGAAAATGCAGTAGCCTAAGTTGCAGAAAACACAAGAAACACAGCAGCTTCAGATGCAGGAAACACAGAAAATGCAGTAGCCTCAGTTGCAGAAAACACAAGAAACACAGCAGCCTCAGACGCAGGAAACACAGCAGTCTCAAATGTAGGAAACGCAGCAGCCTCATGGGCAGGAAACACAGTAGACTCAGACACAGGAAATGCAGAAGACTCAGACGCAGTAAGCACAGGACATAGAGCAGCATTAAACACAGGAAATGTATTAAGCAAAGCAGCCTAAAATGCACTGGTACCTGTAAGACTGGACTGCGGAGATCAGAGGACATGGTCCTTGTTAATAGGCTTTGCCATGTTTTACAAGCTTTAGGGTTTCTCCTATTGATAAATGGTAATTTAAGGTCAGTCATGTAAGTGCAACTAGTAGGGAATCTAATGATGAGGGTCTGGAGGTGGCAGAGAAGGCATTAATGTCAGGGGTAATAGTACCAAGGTAAGAACTTCAGCCAGAGAGACAAGAACTAGATCGTTACCAGCCAGAATAAAGGAAATGTTCTTCAGGGGGAGTAGCCGTCAATTGAACCATATTCTTCTATAATAGTGGCTGAGGGTGAGTGGACGGTTGTTTAAAAACAATGTAAAAAGAAAAAAGATTAGTGAGGAGCAGGTGTACAAGTAACAGGTACTTCCAATATATACATGTGTTATCTGTGTCGGATGCTGATACCTGTTGGTTGGTGTAGTAGATTTGGACTATGAGTAACAGGTACTTCCAATATATATGCATGTGTTATTTGAGTGGATGCTGGTACCAGTTTGTTGGTCTTCGAATTGGAGTATAAATAACAGTTACTTCCAGTATATACGTTGTTTTTTGAGTCGGATGCTGATACCTGTTGGTTGGTGTATTAGAGATGTAGTATAAGTAACAGTTACTTCCAGAATAAATGATGTATTATCTGAGTCGGATGCTGATACCTGTTGGTTGGTGTATTAGAGATGTAGTACAAGTAACAGATACTTCCAGTTTATGCATTGTGTTATCTGAGTCGGATGTTGATACCTGTTGGTTGGTGTAATAGAGTTGGAGTATGAGTAACAATTACTTCCAGTATAAATGATGTGTTATCTGAGTCGGATGTTGATACCTGTTGGTTGGTGTATTAGAGTTGGAGTATGAGTAACAGTTACTTCCAGTATATATATCTGTGTTATCTGAGTCGGATGGTAATACCTTTTGGTTTTTTGTAGTAGAGTTGGAGTATGAGTAACAGTTATTTCCATTATAATTGATGTGTAATCTGTGTCGGTTGCTGGTACCAGTTGGTTGGTGTATTAGAGTTGGAGTATGAGTAACAGTCACTTCCAATATATATACATGTGTTATTTGAGTCAAATGCTGATACCTGTTGGATGGTGTATTAGAGTGTGAGTATGAGTAACAGTTACTTTCAATATATATACGTTGTGTTACCTTAGTCGGCTGCTGATACCTGTTGGTTGGTGTAGTAGAGTTGGAGTATGAGTAACAGTTGCTTCCGGTATAAATTATGTTTTTTCTGAGTCGGATGCTGATACCTGTGCTCGGTGTATTAGAGTTGTACTATGAGTAACAGTTACTTCCAGTATAAATGATGTGTTATCTGAGTTGGATGGTAATACCTTTTGGTTGGTGTAGTAGAGTTGGAGTATGAGTAGCAGTTATTTCCATTATAATTGATGTGTAATCTGTGTCGGATGCTGATACCAGTTGGTTGGTGTCTCAGAGTTGGAGTATGAGTAACAGTTACTTCCAATATATATACATGTGTTATTTGAGTGGATGCTGGTACCAGTTTGTTGGTCTTCGAGTCCAAGTATAAATAACAGTTACTTCCAGTATATATACATGTGTTAGACGGATGCTGATACCTGTTGGTTGGTGTATTAGAGATGTAGTATAAGTAACAGTTACTTCCAGTATAAATGATGTATTATCTGAGTCGGATGCTGGTACCAGTTGGCTGGTGTATTGGAGTTTGAGTATGAGTAATAGATTCTTCCAGTATAAATGATGTGTTATCTGAGACGGATGCTCATAACTGTTGGTTGGTGTAGTAGAGTTGGAATATGAATAACAGTTAACAGGTCGTTAATCATCTCCTTTCCAGTCTTGCTGTGGCAGGAGACACCTCGCACCTGACATGCTTTAGTTAGCTCTGCCATTCTCATCATAGTTAGTGGATCCTCAGGATCTGGGACAATATCCACACTTTCCTCCTCTAGTGTCTTGGTCCCCAGCTCAGGTTCCATATCACATTGCTTCTTTGCCTCATCCTCCAATAATGTGTGAACCAGCACCTTTTAGTTTTATCTGTCCAGTCGAGACCTCGCTGCTCAGACAGCGCAATTAAAACTTCTGTGGCTCTTTTCCTATAAGCAGCTGCCATCCTTGCAGTTACTTTGCAAAATAAAAGATAGAAAAAGAAAAACAAGAGAGAAGGGAACTGAGTTGCACGTATGTCTTAAAAGTTATAAGCATTGAGTTTTGTCCTTATAAACATGCAGGGGGGGCTGGCAAATATTAGCCCCGGGGAAGACTTGACTCAGCAGCCTCTTTTCAATGGAAAATAATGCAGGTGGCCCAGTGACCCAGCCCAAGTAGCCCACTATGGGACCGGCCCAGGGGGCAAATGCCCCCTGCCCCCCAGCCCAGCTTGCCCCTGTGAGTACGGCTGTATTCCTCACGAGTATAGTTCTTAAGTGCAGGGAATAATTACTTAAACCCAGCACTTAATTGTTCGCAGCTTGTGGGATTTTTCAAATTTTTAGAGCATTGTCAGGTATAAGCCCCTCTAGCTACTCCCTGATTAGATATCTTATCATATACTCCAACAGTCATACAATATATCACCTCTATTTTGTCAGGAAACCGCTCCTGAACCCCTTTATCTGTCACAAACCACCCTATGCGCACTTGTGACTTGGAAGCTTATTGTAAGGGAACACACAGGATTCCTAAACCTCACACTCACTTCTTCCTCTAAGGCTACAGATTTCGCAGGTCCCTTTCCCAACAGGGACGCACGCTTCACACCTCTCAGCAACTGCCACCAGCTACGTATAAGGCCCGCAGCAAGCCTATGACTTAATCACACAATTGGGCACACTCTGTGCTCTGGTAGCTAACCCTTCACACACTGGTTTCTAAGGAGTTAATCCAGCCAAGCAATCTGCCTCTTCTAAACAGGCAATGGATTCGTTTAGAGGAATAAGGACAGAACTATTACATTTTTAGATTTAATATACAAAAAGTACAATGCTTATAGGTTAATAAAAAAAATAATAATAAACAATTGACATAACATACACAAGCAAAACAGTTTAAAATTAAAGTATTACATTCAGAGTATAACGTACATCGAAGTGGTATATTCTGAGCCAAGGGAAAATTGGTTTGAAGATGGACAGCTTATCAATGAGTGATTGATTTCTCAAAATACTGACAATTTGCTCCTTCACAACACGTTTTTTTTTAAGCAAAATGAAATAGGCATTCACAGGGTCAGTATTGATGCTAATGTAGGGGCAGGAATGTCCCATGGGTGTCACTATAGTTTGCTCACAAATATTCCAAAAGTTTTGACCTTTGGTAACTCTCCACAAATATATCCCAGAGACATAACCCCCCCTTCAATAAACCGGTCATAATCTCCCGCACATTTAAATGCCAAACATTATGGAATTATACCAATATGACATCCCTTTCCCAAAGAAATGTGATTCTAGCTGATCCCTGGCACCGCTGGTAAGTTTAATTCACAACCCGGGTGTGGTTTTTGCCACTCAGTATGGAAAGGCACACTGGTTTCCCAAAGTATGAATTATGAAGGCATTTCCTTTGAAGTTGATATTTCTATGTACCTGCATAAAAAGAGCTTTCAGGTTTTATCTGGGTCTCCAAGATTCTCACCTAGACATATGGCACTCTAATTTACACCTAATGGTTATTTTTGTGTTTACAATACCTATTGAAAGGAAGTCAATTAGGAAGTGGACTACATGAACAAAAAAATGGATGTCTAGAATCTGCATATCTTGAGCTGGTCTCCTCACATAGGGTCTGCTCAACCTAATTACTTCCTACTAAGCTAATTGACCAAATGTTTTAAAAAGGAAACAAACATTTATCTGAGGGGGAAAACATGTTCACTTCTATGTATCAATGCAATATTTTATTTGGTCCCTGACATTCAATATTCTATTTCATCCTATCAGATTTATGCTCTCATCCTGATAGTTGGTGTATTAAAGTTGAAGTATGAGTAACAGTTACTTCCAATATAAATGATGTGTTATCTAAGTTGGATGCTGATACCAGTTGGTTGGTGTATTAGAGTTGGAGTATGAGTAACAATTACTTTCAATATAAATTATGTGTTATCTGAGTCGGATGCTAATACCTGTTGGATGGATGCATTAGAGTTGGAGCAGGAGTACAAGTTACATTCAATATATATAATGTGTTATCTGAGTCGGATGCTGATACCTGTTGGATGGATGCATTAGAGTTTGAGCAGGAGTAACAGTTACATTCAATATATATAATGTGTTATCTGTGTCGGATGCTGATACCTGTTGGATGGATGCATTAAAGTTGGAGCAGGAGTACAAGTTACATTCAATATTTATAATGCGTTATCTGTGTCGGATGCTGATACCTGTTGGGTGGATGCATTAGAGTTGAAGCAGGTGTAACAGTTACTTTCAATATATATAATGTGTTATCTGACAGGTCCTGATATCTGTTGACTGGATAAATTAAAGTTGACGAAGGAGTAACAGTTACTTTTAATATATATATATATATATATATATATATATATATATATATATATATATATATATATATATATATATATATATATATATAATGCGTTATCTGAGTTGGATGCTGATACCTGTTGTATGGTTGCATTAGAGTTGGAGCAGGAGTAAGAGCTACTTTCAATATACAATACATTATCTGACTCGGATGCTGATACCTTTTGGATGGATGCATTAGAGTTGGAGCAGGAGTAGCAGTTACTTTCAATATCTATGATGCATTATCTGATTCAGGTGCTAATACTTGTTGGATGGATGCATTAGAGTTGGAGCAGGAGCAACAGTTACTTTCAATATATATATAATGTGTTATCTGTGTCGGATGCTGATACCTGTTGGATGGATGCATTAAAGTTGGAGCAGGAGTACAAGTTACAATCAATATATATAATGCGTTATCTGTGTCAGATGCTGATACCTGTTGTATGGTTGCATTAGAGTTGGAGCTGGAGTACAAGTTACATTCAATATATATAATGCGTTATTTGAGTTGGAAGCTGATACATGTTGGATGGATGCATTAGAGTTGAAGCAGGAGTAAGAGCTACCTTCAATATACAATACATTATCTGACTCGGATGCCGATACCTGTTGGATGGATGCATTAAAGTTGAAGCAGGAGTAACAGTTACTTTCAATATATATAATTTGTTATCTGACAGGTCCTGATATCTGTTGACTGGATAAATTAAAGTTGACGAAGGAGTAACAGTTACTTCCAACAGATATGATGAATTATCTGAGTTGAACGCTAATACCTGTTGGGCGGATGCATTAGAGCTGGTGCAGGAGTTGGAAGAGCAGTAGCATAATGTGATGCAGAGTCAGAAGATGACCCAGAAACAAAAAAAATGTTTCTTCCTGTGAAGGAGCAAGTAGAGTAGGATATGGAAACAGGAGGTCAACAAGGCGACTGTGACTCGTTCTGCTGCTCTTTTCATCTCTTGCTCAAATACCAGAATTTTCCTTACGAGTGTTCTCCAGTAATGTGAATAGCATTAAGCTCAGGAAAACCAGGCATGAAGTCTATGACCATCTGAGATATCTGGATGCAGATGTGTTCTTTTTACAGGAGACACACTTATCTACAGTAGGGCAGTTACTTGAAGCTCAGAGAGATTGGGAAACAGGTCCATCTTTCTGGTCGCTGGCTGTGGAGTCATATGCAGGAGTTACAATTCTGCTCAACACTCAGGATGTCCTTGTACATAGATTAACAGAGGTAGTGATGTCTGCTTTTTGAGGTAACCCTTCAGGGCAGGAGACTCAAAAAAAATTTTATGGACCCCAGACAGTGCTAGAAAGAATCAGTTTATTTCATTAAGTTAAGAAGAAGAATAAAGACTGCTAGGACTTAAATAGGATTATTCTGCAAACCAGCTTATGTGAGTTCTTAAAAGACTTGTCTTCAATCATCTGACCCACTTTCTCTCTTCCCGCTCTCTTTTTGACCCTCTCCAGTCTGGCTTTCGTCCTCTTCACTCAACTGAAACTGCCCTCACTAAAGTAATGAATGATTTGTCTCTCAGCTAAGTCCAAAGGTCACTTCTTCCTTCTGCACTCCTCGACCTCTCTGCTGCTTTTAGCACTGTTGATCATTCTCTTCTCCTCACCACCTTTTACTTCTTAAGTCTTCCTGGAACAGCTCTCTCCTGGTTTGCCTCCTACCTCTCTGGTCACTCTATTAGCGTGTCTGTTTCTGACTCTTACTCCCCCCCTCTTCCCCTTTATATTGGAGTCCCACACGGCTCTGTCCTTGGCCCTCTGCTCTTCTCTCTCTACACCACCTCTCTCGGTGAGCTCATTCAGTCATTTGGCCTCCAATACTCCAATACCATGTCTATGCTGATGACACTCAAATCTATCTTTCCTCCCCTAACCTCTCTCCCGCCTTCCAAACCCAGGTACATAGTTGTCTTCTGCTGTCACTACCTGGATGTCACAGCGCTTCCTGAAACTCAACATCTCCAAATCCGAGCTCATCATCTTTCCTCCTGCCAATGTTGCTATCCCTCCCAATATCTCCCTCTTGGTTGACGACATCAATCTTTCTCCTGTCACCCAAGATGGCTGCCTTGGAGTCACCCTTGTCTTAGCCCTCAGCTTTACCCCTCATATCCAGTCCCTCACCAAATCCTGCCACTTCCTCCTCCGTCACAAAAATCCGTCCGTTCCTCTCTCAAAAAGCAACCAAAATCCTGGTCCATTCACTTATCATTTCTAATCTTGACTATTACAACCTCCTTCTCACTGGTCTTCCTCGCTCCCGCACTTCTGACCTTCAATCCACACAGAATGCTGCCGCTAGGCTCATCTCCCTCTCCCACCGCACATCTTCCGATTCTCCCCTGTGTAAACCCCTTCATGGGCTCCCTATCCGTTTCAGAATTCAGTTCAAGCTCCTTACTCTCAGTTGCAAAGTCCTTACCAGCACTTCTCCCCCTTACATCTCTGACCTTGTCTCCAGGCACATACCTACCTGACCCCACCACTCCGCCTCTGACCTCCGCCTCAATTCACCTCTCATTACCTCCTCCCCTGATCGCCTTCAAGGCTTCTGTCGTCCTGCCCTTAATCTTTGGTACTCCCTACCCTGTCTCACTCGACTCTCGCCCAACCTCCAGTCCTTCAAACGCTCACTCAAAACTCACCTTTCCAAGCTCGCCTATCCTACCACCTCCTAACCATTATATCCATCCCCTCCTCTTCCTCACCTGCCATCTCCATTTTCTCCCAGATGGTGCTACTGTCTCTCACCACCCCTCCTTTTAGAATGTAAGCTCTCGGGGGTAGGGTCCTCTCTACCTATTGTCCCACGTCTGTACACTGTCTGACTCCCTCGTACATCATGTCACATCTTTTGCTGCACTTTGTGAGTCCTCATAGCATCACTCACACTCATCTGTGCTACTTACATGTATTACCTCATCTACTTGTTACTTGTTCTGTATCCAGCGCTACGGAATCTGTGGCGCCTTATAAATAAGTATCTGTAATAATAATAATATTAATGTGATGTCTTTAAACAACCGTGTTTACCTTCCTCTTGTGGAACAAGCAGTAGAATAGACTTGGCTTTTTAAGTCCTACATAAGATAATAATTTAATGTGTGACAAATTAGTTCCTTATTCCGTTTATCTGACCCTTTATTTCTGATTGGGTGCTAGAAAGAGCCCAGATGTAGAAGAGGGCTGGGGAGACCAGTCTGTTAGAAAGTCGTACATGGTCAGGTATAATCCCTCTTACACCGACAACTGGAGAGGCTGGATGTTCATGGAAACAGGGCACACTGGTTAGAGGATGTCAAGGACGAAATCTCTTCTCTATATAAGTATGAGTCTGTCCCTCCCCCTGCAGGGTGACACAGTGACAAAGACAGAAGGGAGCTATGAGTCAACCCCTCCCCCTGCAGGGTAACACAGTGACACAGACAGAAGGGAGCTATGAGTCTGTCGCTCCTCCTGCAGGGTGACACAGACAGAAAGGAGCTCTGAGTCTACCCCTCCCTCTGCAAGGTAACACAGTGATACAGGCAGAAAGGAGCTCTGAGTCTACCCCTCCCCCTGCAGGGTGACACAGACAGAAGGGAGCTATGAGTCTGTCCCTCCCCCTGCAGGGTAACACAGTGACACAGACAGAAGGGAACTATGAGTCTGTCCCTCCCCCTGCAGGGTGACACAGTGATACAGGCAGAAGGGAGCTATGAGTCTGTCCCTCCCCCTTCAGGGTGACACAGTGATACAGACAGAAGGGAGCTATGAGTCTGCCCCTCCCCCTGCAGGGTAACACAGTGACACAGACAGAAGGGAGCTATGAGTCTGTCCCTCCCCCTGCAGGGTGACACAGTGATACAGGCAGAAGGGAGCTATGAGTCTGTCCCTCCCCCTGCAGGGTGACACAGATAGAAGGGAGCTATGAGTCTGTCCCTCCCCCTGCAGGGTGACACAGTGACACAGACAGAAGGGAGCTATGAGTCTGTCCCTCCCCCTGCAGGGTGACACAGACAGAAGGGAGCTATGTCTCGCTTCCATATCATCACATTACGTAGTTGATATCTTCATTTGGAACGCGGCAGGATGGAAGATTGCTATTTGATTTTGTAAAGACAACAGATATTTTATATAATTGAATAGAATTTGTAATTTTGTACTTATATCTTTATTTAATAGTAGTTCACATGGTAATGTGACTTCCACGTTTATTACTAACTGCAGACAATATTCTCTCCTGTGATCTGACATTATATTATTATATTTTGTACAAATAGGGTAACTGCTAACACTGTCACATCTCTCCTGGTGTACACCTGGTGCATATACTACTGTACTGTGCTGGTATACACCTGGTGTATATACTACTGTACTGTCCTGGTGTACACCTGGTGTATATACTACTGTACTGTCCTGGTGTACACCTGGTGTATATACTACTGTACTGTCCTGGTGTACACCTGGTGTATATACTACTGTACTGTCCTGGTGTACACCTGGTACATATAATACTGTACTGTCCTGGTGTATATACCACTGTACTGTCTTGGTGTACACCTGCTGTATATACTACTGTACTGTCCTGGTGTATATCTGATGTATATACAACTGTCCTGGTGTACACCTGGTACATATACTACTGTACTGTCCTGGTGTACACCTGGTACATACACTACTGTACTGTCCTGGTGTATACCTGGTGTGTATACTACTGTACTGTCTTGGTGTACACCTGCTACATATACTACTGTACTGTCCTGGTGTACACCTGGTACATATACTACTGTACTGTCCTGGTGTACACCTGGTGTATATACTACTGTACTGTCCTGGTGTATACCTGGTGTATATACTACTGTCCTGTCCTGGTGTACACCTGGTACATATACTACTGTCCTGTCCTGGTGTACACCTGGTGTATATACTACTGTACTGTCCTGGTGTATATCTGATGTATATACAACTGTCCTGGTGTACACCTGGTACATATGCTACTGTACTGTCCTGGTGTACACCTGGTACATATACTACTGTACTGTCCTGGTGTACACCTGGTACATATACTACTGTACTGTCCTGGTGTACACCTGGTACATATACTACTGTACTGTCCTGGTGTACACCTGGTGTATATACTACTGCACTGTCCTGGTGTACACCTGGTACATATGTTACTGCCCTGTCCTGGTGTACACCTGGTGTATATACTACTGCACTGTCCTGGTGTACACCTGGTATATACTACTGCACTGTCCTGGTGTACACCTGGTACATATGTTACTGCCCTGTCCTTGTGTACACCTGGTACATATACTACTGTACTGTCCTGGTGTACACCTGGTACATATACTACTGTACTGTCCTGGTGTACACCTGGTACATATACTACTGTACTGTCCTGGTGTACACCTGGTGTATATACTACTGCACTGTCCTGGTGTACACCTGGTGTATATACTACTGCACTGTCCTGGTGTACACCTGGTACATATACTACTGTACTGTCCTGGTGTATATACTACTGTACTGTCCTGGTGTACACCTGGTGTATATACTACTGCACTGTCCTGGTGTACACCTGGTACATATACTACTGTACTGTCCTGGTGTACACCTTGTGTATATACTACTTTAGTGTCCTGGTGTACACCTTGTGTATATACTACTGCACTGTCCTGGTGTACACCTGGTGTATATACTACTGCACTGTCCTGGTGTACACCTGGTATATACTACTGCACTGTCCTGGTGTACACCTAGTACATATGTTACTGCCCTGTCCTTGTGTACACCTGGTACATACACTACTGTACTGTTCTGGTGTACACCTGGTACATACACTACTGTACTGTCCTGGTGTACACCTGATACATACACTACTGTACTGTCCTGGTGTACACCTGGTACATATACTACTGTACTGTTCTGGTGTACACCTGGTACATATACTACTGTACTGTCCTGGTGTACACCTTGTGTATATACTACTGTACTGTCCTGGTGTACACCTTGTGTATATACTACTGTAGTGTCCTGGTGTACACCTTGTGTATATACTACTGCACTGTCCTGGTGTACACCTGGTGTATATACTACTGCACTGTCCTGGTGTACACCTGGTGTATATACTACTGCACTGTCCTGGTGTACACCTGGTACATATGTTACTGCCCTGTCCTTGTGTACAACTGGTACATACACTACTGTACTGTTCTGGTGTACACCTGGTACATACACTACTGTACTGTCCTGGTGTACACCTGGTACATATACTACTGTACTGTCCTGGTGTACACCTGGTGTATATACTACTGTACTGTTCTGGTGTACACCTGGTGTATATACTACTGCACTGTCCTGGTGTACACCTGGTACATATGTTACTGCCCTGTCCTTGTGTACAACTGGTACATACACTACTGTACTGTCCTGGTGTACATCTGGTACATACACTACTGTACTGTCCTGGTGTACACCTGGTACATATACTACTGTACTGTCCTGGTGTACACCTGGTACATATACTACTGTACTGTCCTGGTGTACACCTGGTGTATATACTACTGCACTGTCCTGGTGTACACCTGGTACATATGTTACTGCCCTGTCCTTGTGTACAACTGGTGTATATACTACTGCACTGTCCTGGTGTACACCTGGTACATATGTTACTGCCCTGTCCTTGTGTACAACTGGTACATACACTACTGTACTGTTCTGGTGTACACCTGGTACATACACTACTGTACTGTCCTGGTGTACACCTGGTACATATACTACTGTACTGTCCTGGTGTACACCTGGTACATACACTACTGTACTGTCCTGGTGTACACCTGGTACATACACTACTGTACTGTCCTGGTGTACACCTGGTACATACACTACTGTACTGTCCTGGTGTACACCTGGTACATATACTACTGTACTGTCCTGGTGTACACCTGGTACATATACTACTGTACTGTCCTGGTGTACACCTGGTGTATATACTACTGTACTGTTCTGGTGTACACCTGGTGTATATACTACTGTACTGTCCTGGTGTACACCTGGTGTATATACTACTGTACTGTCCTGGTGTACACCTGGTGTATATACTACTGTACTGTCCTGGTGTACACCTGGTACATACACTACTGTACTGTTCTGGTGTACATCTGGTACATACACTACTGTACTGTTCTGGTGTTCATCTAGTACATATAATACTGTACTTTCCTGGTGTATACCTGGTGTATATACTACTGTACTGTCCTGGTGTACACCTGGTGTATATACTACTGTACTGTTCTGGTGTACATCTGGTACATACACTACTGTACTGTTCTGGTGTACATCTGGTACATATACTACTGTACTGTCCTGGTGTACATCTGGTACATATACTACTGTACTGTCCTGGTGTACTCCTGGTAGATATACTACTGTACTGTCCTGGTGTACACCTGGTACATATACTACTGTACTGTCATGGTGTATATACTACTGTACTGTCCTGGTGTACACCTGGTGTATATACTACTGTACTGTCCTGGTGTATATACTACTGTACTGTCCGGGTGTACACCTGGTGTATATACTACTGTACTGTCCGGGTGTACACCTGGTGTATATACTACTGTACTGTCCGGGTGTACACCTGGTGCATATACTACTGTACTGTCCTGGTGTATATACTACTGTAGTGTCCTGGTGTACACCTGGTGTATATACTACTGCACTGTCCTGGTGTACACCTGGTGTATATACTACTGCACTGTCCTGGAGTACACCTGGTACATATACTACTGTACTGTCCTGGTGTATATACTACTGTACTGTCCTGGTGTACACCTGGTGTATATACTACTGCACTGTCCTGGAGTACACCTGGTACATATACTACTGTACTGTCCTGGTGTATATACTACTGTACTGTCCTGGTGTACACCTGGTGTATATACTACTGCACTGTCCTGGAGTACACCTGGTACATATACTACTGTACTGTCCTGGTGTATATACTACTGTACTGTCCTGGTGTACACCTGGTGTATATACTACTGCACTGTCCTGGAGTACACCTGGTACATATACTACTGTACTGTCCTGGTGTATATACTACTGTACTGCCCTGGTGTAAACCTGGTGCATATGTTACTGTCCTGTCCTGGTATACACCTGGTACATATACTACTGTACTGTTCTGGTGTACACCTGGTACATACACTACTGTACTGTCCTGGTGTACACCTGGTACATACACTACTGTACTGTTCTGGTGTACACCTGGTACATACACTACTGTACTGTCCTGGTGTACACCTGGTACATATACTACTGTACTGTCCTGGTGTACACCTGGTACATATACTACTGTACTGTCCTTGTGCACACCTGGTACATATACTACTGTACTGTCCTGGTGTACACCTTGTGTATATACTACTGTAGTGTCCTGGTGTACACCTTGTGTATATACTACTGCACTGTCCTGGTGTACACCTGGTGTATATACTATTGCACTGTCCTGGTGTACACCTGGTATATACTACTGCACTGTCCTGGTGTACACCTGGTACATATGTTACTGCCCTGTCCTTGTGTACACCTGGTACATATGTTACTGCCCTGTCCTTGTGTACACCTGGTACATACACTACTGTACTGTTCTGGTGTACACCTGGTACATACACTACTGTACTGTCCTGGTGTACACCTGGTACATACACTACTGTACTGTCCTGGTGTACACCTGGTACATACACTACTGTACTGTCCTGGTGTACACCTTATACATATACTACTGTACTGTCCTGGTGTACACCTGGTACATATACTACTGTACTGTCCTTGTGCACACCTGGTACATATACTACTGTACTGTCCTGGTGTACACCTTGTGTATATACTACTGTAGTGTCCTGGTGTACACCTTGTGTATATACTACTGCCCTGTCCTGGTGTACACCTGGTGTATATACTACTGCACTGTCCTGGTGTACACCTGGTATATACTACTGCACTGTCCTGGTGTACACCTGGTACATATGTTACTGCCCTGTCCTTGTGTACACCTGGTACATATACTACTGTACTGTCCTGGTGTACACCTGGTACATATACTACTGTACTGTCCTGGTGTACACCTGGTACATATACTACTGTACTGTCCTGGTGTACACCTGGTGTATATACTACTGCACTGTCCTGGTGTACACCTGGTGTATATACTACTGCACTGTCCTGGTGTACACCTGGTACATATACTACTGTACTGTCCTGGTGTATATACTACTGTACTGTCCTGGTGTACACCTGGTGTATATACTACTGCACTGTCCTGGTGTACACCTGGTACATATACTACTGTACTGTCCTGGTGTACACCTTGTGTATATACTACTTTAGTGTCCTGGTGTACACCTTGTGTATATACTACTGCACTGTCCTGGTGTACACCTGGTGTATATACTACTGCACTGTCCTGGTGTACACCTGGTATATACTACTGCACTGTCCTGGTGTACACCTAGTACATATGTTACTGCCCTGTCCTTGTGTACACCTGGTACATACACTACTGTACTGTTCTGGTGTACACCTGGTACATACACTACTGTACTGTCCTGGTGTACACCTGATACATACACTACTGTACTGTCCTGGTGTACACCTGGTACATATACTACTGTACTGTTCTGGTGTACACCTGGTACATATACTACTGTACTGTCCTGGTGTACACCTTGTGTATATACTACTGTACTGTCCTGGTGTACACCTTGTGTATATACTACTGTAGTGTCCTGGTGTACACCTTGTGTATATACTACTGCACTGTCCTGGTGTACACCTGGTGTATATACTACTGCACTGTCCTGGTGTACACCTGGTGTATATACTACTGCACTGTCCTGGTGTACACCTGGTACATATGTTACTGCCCTGTCCTTGTGTACAACTGGTACATACACTACTGTACTGTCCTGGTGTACACCTGGTACATATACTACTGTACTGTCCTGGTGTACACCTGGTGTATATACTACTGTACTGTTCTGGTGTACACCTGGTGTATATACTACTGCACTGTCCTGGTGTACACCTGGTACATATGTTACTGCCCTGTCCTTGTGTACAACTGGTACATACACTACTGTACTGTCCTGGTGTACATCTGGTACATACACTACTGTACTGTCCTGGTGTACACCTGGTACATATACTACTGTACTGTCCTGGTGTACACCTGGTACATATACTACTGTACTGTCCTGATGTACACCTGGTGTATATACTACTGCACTGTCCTGGTGTACACCTGGTACATATGTTACTGCCCTGTCCTTGTGTACAACTGGTGTATATACTACTGCACTGTCCTGGTGTACACCTGGTACATATGTTACTGCCCTGTCCTTGTGTACAACTATTACATACACTACTGTACTGTTCTGGTGTACACCTGGTACATACACTACTGTACTGTCCTGGTGTACACCTGGTACATATACTACTGTACTGTCCTGGTGTACACCTGGTACATACACTACTGTACTGTCCTGGTGTACACCTGGTACATACACTACTGTACTGTCCTGGTGTACACCTGGTACATATACTACTGTACTGTCCTGGTGTACACCTGGTACATATACTACTGTACTGTCCTGGTGTACACCTGGTACATATACTACTGTACTGTCCTGGTGTACACCTGGTGTATATACTACTGTACTGTCCTGGTGTACACCTGGTGTATATACTACTGTACTGTTCTGGTGTACACCTGGTGTATATACTACTGTACTGTCCTGGTGTACACCTGGTGTATATACTACTGTACTGTCCTGGTGTACACCTGGTGTATATACTACTGTACTGTCCTGGTGTACACCTGGTACATACACTACTGTACTGTTCTGGTGTACATCTGGTACATACACTACTGTACTGTTCTGGTGTTCATCTAGTACATATAATACTGTACTTTCCTGGTGTATACCTGGTGTATATACTACTGTACTGTCCTGGTGTACACCTGGTGTATATACTACTGTACTGTTCTGGTGTACATCTGGTACATACACTACTGTACTGTTCTGGTGTACATCTGGTACATATACTACTGTACTGTCCTGGTGTACATCTGGTACATATACTACTGTACTGTCCTGGTGTACTCCTGGTAGATATACTACTGTACTGTCCTGGTGTACACCTGGTACATATACTACTGTACTGTCATGGTGTATATACTACTGTACTGTCCTGGTGTACACCTGGTGTATATACTACTGTACTGTCCTGGTGTATATACTACTGTACTGTCCGGGTGTACACCTGGTGTATATACTACTGTACTGTCCTGGTGTATATACTACTGTACTGTCCGGGTGTACACCTGGTGTATATACTACTGTACTGTCCGGGTGTACACCTGGTGCATATACTACTGTACTGTCCTGGTGTATATACTACTGTAGTGTCCTGGTGTACACCTGGTGTATATACTACTGCACTGTCCTGGTGTACACCTGGTGTATATACTACTGCACTGTCCTGGAGTACACCTGGTACATATACTACTGTACTGTCCTGGTGTATATACTACTGTACTGTCCTGGTGTACACCTGGTGTATATACTACTGCACTGTCCTGGAGTACACCTGGTACATATACTACTGTACTGTCCTGGTGTATATACTACTGTACTGTCCTGGTGTACACCTGGTGTATATACTACTGCACTGTCCTGGAGTACACCTGGTACATATACTACTGTACTGTCCTGGTGTATATACTACTGTACTGTCCTGGTGTACACCTGGTGTATATACTACTGCACTGTCCTGGTGTACACCTGGTACATATACTACTGTACTGTCCTGGTGTACACCTGGTGTATATACTACTGTACTGCCCTGGTGTAAACCTGGTGCATATGTTACTGTCCTGTCCTGGTATACACCTGGTACATATACTACTGTACTGTTCTGGTGTACACCTGGTACATACACTACTGTACTGTCCTGGTGTACACCTGGTACATACACTACTGTACTGTTCTGGTGTACACCTGGTACATACACTACTGTACTGTCCTGGTGTACACCTGGTACATATACTACTGTACTGTCCTGGTGTACACCTGGTACATATACTACTGTACTGTCCTTGTGCACACCTGGTACATATACTACTGTACTGTCCTGGTGTACACCTTGTGTATATACTACTGTAGTGTCCTGGTGTACACCTTGTGTATATACTACTGCACTGTCCTTGTGTACACCTGGTGTATATACTATTGCACTGTCCTGGTGTACACCTGGTATATACTACTGCACTGTCCTGGTGTACACCTGGTACATATGTTACTGCCCTGTCCTTGTGTACACCTGGTACATATGTTACTGCCCTGTCCTTGTGTACACCTGGTACATACACTACTGTACTGTTCTGGTGTACACCTGGTACATACACTACTGTACTGTCCTGGTGTACACCTGGTACATACACTACTGTACTGTCCTGGTGTACACCTGGTACATACACTACTGTACTGTCCTGGTGTACACCTTATACATATACTACTGTACTGTCCTGGTGTACACCTGGTACATATACTACTGTACTGTCCTTGTGCACACCTGGTACATATACTACTGTACTGTCCTGGTGTACACCTTGTGTATATACTACTGTAGTGTCCTGGTGTACACCTTGTGTATATACTACTGCACTGTCCTGGTGTACACCTGGTGTATATACTACTGCACTGTCCTGGTGTACACCTGGTGTATATACTACTGCACTGTCCTGGTGTACACCTGGTACATATGTTACAGCCCTGTCCTTGTGTACACCTGGTACATACACTACTGTACTGTCCTGGTGTACACCTGGTACATATACTACTGTACTGTCCTGGTGTACACCTGGTACATATACTACTGTACTGTCCTGATGTACACCTTGTGTATATACTACTGTAGTGTCCTGGTGTACACCTGGTACATATACTACTGTCCTGTCCTGGTATACACCTGGTACATATACTACTGTACTGTCCTGGTGTACACCTGTTGTATATGCTACTGTCCTGTCCTGGTGTACACCTGGTGTATATGCTACTGTACTGTCCTGCTGTACACTTGAAATCTTTTTCTCCACTCACTCTTCCATTCCCCCCCCCCACAGCACCCCTCTTCTCCCCCCACCCACCAACTCCTATACTCCTTTCGCCCTACTACTGGTGAGGAAGTCCATTCTCTCATTTCATCCTCCCCCCCTTCTACCTGTCCCCTGGATCCTATCCCTTCTCACCTCCTTCGCTCACTTTTCCCCACCACCTGCTCCCACCTCACTCACCTCTTTAATCTGTCCCTCTCCTCTGGCATCTTCCCCTCTTCTTTTAAACATGCTCTCATCTCACCCATTCTAAATACACCTAATCTTGACTCCACTTCACTCTCAAACTACCGCCTCATTTCCCTTTTCCCCTTTGCCTCCAAAATACTTGAGAGGCTCGTCTGAAACTGTCTCTCCACTTATATTTCTTAACACTCCCTCCTTGATCCTCTCCAGTCTTATTTCCCCCCCTTCACTCCACTGAAACTGCCCTGGCTAAAGTTACCAACGATCTCGTCTTGGCTAAAGCCAGTGGTCACTCCTCCCTTCTGATTCTCCTGGACCTCTCAGCGGCCCCCGACACAGTTGACCACCTCCTCCTGCTTCACATCCTCCTGTCCATTGGGCTCTCCGGCATTGTCCTTTCCTGGTTCACCTCTTACCTTGCTGACCATTCTTTCTCTGTTTCCATCTCTGGGTCTCTCTCCTCCTCCTCCACCCTTCCAGTTTGGGTCCCAAAGGGCTCTGTTCTCGGACCCTTCCTCTTTTCACTATACACCACCTCCCTGGGTGTACTCATCAGCTCCTTCGGCCCCAAGTACCACCTTTATGCTGACGACACTCAACTCTACCTCTCATCTTCTGATCTCTCTCCCTCCCACCTCTCTAGGGTGTCCGCCTACCTCTCTGCCATCTCCTCCTGGATGTCCTCTAGATTTCTTAAACTGAATTTTGCTAGAACTGAACTCATTGTTTTTCCTCCTCCTCCCCCTCCAACCTCTCTATCACTTTCGACAATTCCTCTATCTCTCCTGTTCCCCAACTTCGCTGCCTGGGTGTCATCCCAGACTCCTCTCTCTCCTTTGCCCCTCACATTCACTCTCTTGCCAAATCTCTCCGCTTCCAGTTATGCAACATCACACGCATTCGGCCCTTCCTCTCCCAGGATGCCACCAAATTTCTCATCACTCTCTGATTATCTCCTGCTTGGACTACTGCAACCTTCACTTTATTGGCCTCCCCCATTCTCATCTCGCTTCTCTTCGATCTGTACTCAACTTGGCTGCTAGGCTCATCTTCCTTTCTTGCCGCTCCACTTCTGTCTCCCCCCTCTGCCAAGCCCTTCACTGGCTCCCCTTCCCCTACAGAATCCTTTTCAAGCTCCTCACACACACTTACAAGGCCCTCGCCAACTCCACTGCTCCCTACATCTCCAACCTCATCTCTATTCACGCTCCATCCCGCTCATTGCGATCGGCCAATGATCATCGCCTCAAGTCCCCTCTGATTACCTCTTCTCACACACGCATCTAAGACTTCTCCTGCACTGCCCCTCTCCATTGGAATGCTCTCCCTTGCTCCATCAGGACATCCCCCAATCTTTCCAGTTTCAAACGGGCATTAAAAACCCATCTCTTTTCAAAAGCCTTTCAGTCATCTGCCCACCTTGTCGGTTACCTCTCCCTCTCATCCCTTCTTCACTCTTCCATGACTCTGTCTACGTGTCACCTGTTTCTCCGTCTCACCCTTGTGTCTCTCAGTCTGTCTACCCCTCCCTTTAGATTGTACTTTCCTTTGAGCAGGGCCCTCTCTCCTCCTGTTTCCACCACTTTTAACTTTGCTCTCCAGCTACTCAGCCCACCTCCTCTTGGACCTTCTGCCCTCCGACTCCTCTCGCTTATCTCTGCACCTCAGTGGCTCTTAAACTGTCATCTGCGCCCACCCTCTTGGGCTCAGGTTATTAGCTAGTGCTGTATATCCCTCACCCTGACCCTCTCAGCCTTTCTCTCTAGCTGTGCTTTGAGCTTCCGGAGTTGTAGTGCTTATTGTTATCTGTACCGTGCTGTTTTACCTTGTGCTATTGTTTGTCCTTGTACAGCGCTATGGACACATTGTGGCGCCCTATAAATAAAAAATAATAATAGTTAATAAGTGACAGGACCTGAGAGCCTAATGTGTGACAGGGCCTATATAATATGCTGGTTATTGGAGCAGTATAGTATGTTGGACATTAATTCTTTATTATATGATATTATTATAGTAGACTTTGGGGCTGTATAACATGCTGGTGGATTTGCTATTTCTAAACTGAACTTGTTAGAAAGATTTCATTTTGCTGGGTTGCACTAAACAGCAGAGTCTCAGTGTTACTCTGCATGGTGATTTATCAAGGGTTGTAAATCCCTACTGCTGGGTGCTTTGTTGGTGCTAGAGCTTATCCACGCGTAGTCCTATACAACAAAGGATCTTCTCTGACGGCATCCTGCTATTTCTGGTACTGTAATTCTCTTTGTATAGGGAAGTATGACAGCGATTCCTGTATAGCACACTCTACCTGTTCTGCCAGCTTATTGCTTTATTCTTTTATCATTGATAATAGTTATGGTTTTAAATTGTTATTTTTTTAAAATATTTTTACTATATTTTTAAACATCTGAAAGACCAAATCTTTGCGAGCCGGGTTACACATACACATTTCTGCATAGACAATCCCCGCCAAGTAATAAGTTATACCTTAATCCCTCGGTGATTATTTCTTGATAAATTGCTGACCCTGGATCCACATCCCCCCACACGGAAAGAAGAATTAATTTATTGTATAAATGTGTGTTTCACATTGGCACCGTGCACCTGATATCACTGTGAATGCAGTGAGTGTATTTTGTGTTACAGATAATTTTTGAGTGAGACATTTTGCAGGGCAGCACGGTGGCTCAGTGGTTAGCACTTCTGCCTCACAGCACTGGGGTCGAGTTTAATTCCCGACCATGGTCTTATCTGTGTGGAGTTTGTATGTTCTCCCCGTGTTTGCGTGGGTTTCCTCCGGGTGCTCCGGTTTCCTCCCACACTCCAAAAACATACTGGTAGGTTAATTGGCTGCTAACAAATTGACTCTAGTCTCTCTCTGTCTGTGTATGTTTGAGGATTTAGACTGTAAGCCCCAATGGGGCAGGGACTGATGTGAATGAGTTCTCTGTACAGCGCTGCGGATTCAGTGGCGCTATATAAATAAATGGTGATGATGATAATTAAGACAGGAAATTCCATGGCTATTAAATATTTGGTGTGAGGCCAGGGAGATGTACAATGACCAAGCAGGTTTCTTTAGCTTGAATGCACCGTAGGGGGGATCCTGTGTGTCTGTGTCCTCTGGGATATTCTCAATTGATAGAGCAAAGGAATTAAATTGCAGATTGCTGTTTACATTACGTTTTAGATAATACATTGCTCCCTGTGACTAGATCCCCACTGATCCATTAATTCTCCAAGTCCAGACTTAGTGCTGCCAGTGTGAAGAGGGGTCTGTATTACACCCGCTGCCCACCTATGTGTATGAAGAAGAGGGAGTCTGTCCCTCCCCCTGCAGGGTGACACAGTGACACAGATAGAAGGGAGCTATGAGTCTGTCCCTCCCCCTGCAGGGTGACACAGTGACACAGATAGAAGGGAGCTATGAGTCTGTCCCTCCCCCTGCAGGGTGACACAGTGACACAGATAGAAGGGAGCTATGAGTCTGTCCCTCCCCCTGCAGGGTGACACAGATAGAAGGGAGCTATGAGTCTGTCCCTCCCCCTGCAGGGTGACACAGTGACACAGACAGAAGGGAGCTATGAGTCTGTCCCTCCCCCTGCAGGGTGACACAGTGACACAGACAGAAGGGAGCTATGAGTCTGTCCCTCCCCCTGCAGGGTGACACAGACAGAAGGGAGCTATGAGTCTGTCCCTCCCCCTACAGGGTGACACAAAGGTATACTATGAGCTGTGTTTGTCCTGTACTTTCCCCCTGCAGCAAATGTTATGTTGCTGGTTTATGCTCTCTCCCTCTCTGTCTCTCTTTCTCTCTCGCTCACTCTCACTCTCTCTCCCTCTCTTTCTCTTGCTCTCCTCTCTCTCTTCCTCTCACTCCCTCTTGCTCTCTCTCCCTCTTTCTTGCTCTCTCTCCCTCATCACCATTTATTTATATAGCGCCACTGATTCTGCAGCGCTGTACAGAGAACTCATTCACATCAGTCCCTGCCCCATTGGAGCTTACAGTCTAAATTCCCTAACACACACAGACAGACAGACAGACATAGAGAGAGAGAGAGAGAGAGAGAGAGAGAGACTAGGGTAAATTTTTTGATAGCAGCCAATTAACCTACCAGTATGTTTTTGGAGTGTGGGAGGAAACCGGAGCACCCGGAGGAAACCCACGCAAACACGGGGAGAACATACAAACTCCTCACAGATAAGGCCATGGTTGGGAATTGAACTCATGACCCAACGCTGTGAGGCAAAAGTGCTAACCACTTAGCCACCGTGCTGCACTCCCTCTCTTTCTCTCACTCTCTTTCTTATTCTGTCTCTCTCTTTCTTGCTCGCTCTCTCTCTTTCTCTCTCACTCTCTGTCTCTCTCTCGCTCTTTCTCTCTCTCCCTCTCTTTCTCTCACTCTTTCTTGTTCTGTCTCTCTCTTTCACTCTTTCTTGCTCTGTCTCTCTCTCGCTCTGTCTCTCTCTCGCTCTGTCTCTCTCTCGCTCTGTCTCTCTCTCGCTCTGTCTCTCTCTCGCTCTGTCTCTCTCTCGCTCTGTCTCTCTCTCGCTCTGTCTCTCTCTCGCTCTGTCTCTCTCTCGCTCTGTCTCTCTCTCGCTCTGTCTCTCTCTCGCTCTGTCTCTCTCTCGCTCTGTCTCTCTCTCGCTCTGTCTCTCTCTCGCTCTGTCTCTCTCTCGCTCTGTCTCTCTCTCGCTCTGTCTCTCTCTCGCTCTGTCTCTCTTTAGCTCTCTCTCGCTCTTTCTCTCTCCCGCTCTGTCTCTCTCTTTAGCTCTTTCTTGCTCTATCTTTCACTCTCTCTCTCTTTCTCTCTCCCTCTCTCTCTGTCTCTGTATACGGTCTCTCACAATTTCTGCAGCTGTCTTGTACATTCCCAGGCAGTCTTTCCCCTTTTTCCTGTCTTTCTTTCCCACGCTCCTCTCTTTACAAATTCTCCCTCCCCCGCTCCCCCCTCGCTGTCACTCATTCAGCGTGATGTCACCCAGTGTTTCCATGGAGATGACTTTTATCTGGCTTCCTCCTGTATCCTTATGTGAGCTTCCTTCCTTTCTCTTTCTGTGACATCATCACTCTCTATGACATCACCACCCTGGGCAAGTCAAGGTAATGTCCTTCTGGTGGGAAGTGCCGGCTGATTAACCCCTGACTCTCCCTAGAGCTAGTGCAGAATGTTCCTTCCCTATCCCCTGCCCAGCACTGTGCTGACAATGATGCAGGTTATAGGCAGTGAGGCTCATACACCAATGGGCACAACAGTGAGACCAATGCTCCTTTGTGGCGTCTTTCTATTTAATTTGCATGGTTGTTTCTGGATTTACGAGGAAGCATCTGCAGGGGTGCTGATGGGTGGATTTATGGTGTCTCTTGTTCAGATGAGACTGCACCCACTCTCCCACCAATTTGCAGAAATGAGATTTGTTCTTGGGGAACCAAGTTAAGATAAAGCTGTGGAGAGGGTACGCACTGACACTGGTGTTCCAGAAGGGTGCACAGTCTTTTATTTTTGAGCTAACGGTGGTAGGGTGCGTCTAATACTTGTAATAAGATGTATTTTAGCACATATGCATGCCGAGCAATGTAATACACAGTTTATCGCGCACACAAAGGCCCTGATTCAAGTCCGAGCGCAACTTGCATGTAATTTGCGTTTTAAAAAAGGACATGAAACTTGAGCGGATTATTCAGGATACACTTCCATTTGTATCTGGGTGTAATTGCGCTTTGCCCAAACGTTACGTTCCAAGACACACAGAACAGACTGCTGTACACACACATGCGTCAGGACAATAAAAGGTCTCAGCGGAACCCAACATTTTTTGATCATGAAATAAGATAACAACTGTTGTCAGTATAGTCATTTATATAAATATTACTTACTGTACATGGCTTTGGTTCCAGCATCCCTTCCCTTCCCCATTCCACCTCTCAAGTCATAGACTGTTGTAAGTTTTATCTGCGTTCAGCCATGAATTGCATGCAATGGCGCTCATTGGCGTAACGTCCGTTTCTGGACATGCGCAGAGCTATTACGGACTGAACATGAGTCAGTCTCAGAGTGTCTCACGTAATATAGACAGTCCTGATGTCCAGTCATTCACATGTTTACTATATGCCGAGAGGGAGGCTAAATCCAGCAGCATTTATGATAAAACTGAAATAATGTTGAATGTCTACTGTGCTCATGGAGCACATCCTCCGGAGGATCCACCAACCTGCGCAAATCAAGGTGCAGATTGATTTATTGATAGCTGTAACGTGTATGAGGGAACTTGTGTTCCCAACACTCAGACAGAGGTCATGTCCATTCTTCTTCTTGGTCTTTTCAGTTGTTCATGGCAGGCTTTGTAATGTTCTATGATGTTATTTGAATTATCTTTAGATACTACCGGCCTACAGAACCTCCTCTGTTGCTGCAGGCAGTTTGAGAGGGTCCTGGGGGGAAATTTATCAAGCTGCAGGTTTGAAAAAGTGGAGATGTTGCCTATAGCAGCCAATCAGATTCTAGCTTTAACTTTGAAGAATGTACTAAATAAATAACTAGAATCTGATTGGTTGCTATAGGCAACATCTCCACTTTTTCAAACCCGCAGCTTGATATATTTACCCCCTGGTGTAAGGACATTGGTAATTGTCTACTCCTCTAGTAGAGATGGGTGAATTGATATGGCCGATCCTGAAGTTCAGCCAAATTTCAGCAGTTCATAACTTGATCCAGATTTGGTCAAAATTTGCCTAATAATATGCTCAGTGCATTGAATGTAACAGAGGGACTCAACAAGGATGAAGACATGTCATCTATCGACCTTCATTGTCCCTGGATTAGCTTTTGTTGTTATGTCTGTACATTGTAAGAGGGAATGCTAGCGTCCTGCAATCCATGTTTGCAGATAGCCCACCCCAATCCCAAAACAAAACCCCAATATATACTGTGGTGGAAACTATATACCAGACATTGTCATGGCTTCTAGTTCTCCATCACCTACAAGCTATATGAAAGGCCCGTCCCCACTGCAATATGCATGTGTAACAAGTGAACAGAGCACAGACCTTCTGTCCTGTTTCACCATATGGAAAGGCATGATAGTTTCCTTTAGGAGAAACATACAAGACAAAACAGATGGCAGCTCCATCTTATTAATTATAAGTTTTGTGTTGTTTTTCTTGCTGCGGGTGATGATGGTGGTGATGATGATAATGTAAATGTTGATTGTTCTGGGACTGAAACTGTATCTGATGACAGTTGTGAAATGAAAACTGTAAGTTCTCAGGCGACATTTACTGTTTGTACCAATTCAGCTGGAAAATTCAGATCAGCCACAACCAATACTGCTGGAAGTATCTGACAGAAGGAAAAAGTACAGCAGGACACATCCTAGAGCACTCTCCCTAAACACACACATGGGCAAAAATTATAATGACCAGAGTTTTTGGGGCCTCATTTAACCCAAATATTCTGAAAACCAACTCCTAGTCCCTATGCGAGTGATTAGGTTTGTTGAAACGCTGTCATGGCACCATTGTTTGAGCACTTGTGTTTGCTTGCAAGATGGCATCCGTCAGAGATGGTGGAAGCTTCATGCTGACTCCAGATATGTGTTTTACAGGGCTAACGCTTATACTAAATATGACTTTCTTGTAGTTCAATATTACAGATATGTGTTTAATTTAAATAATATAAAATGGTCATTACAGGCTTGGTTGTAATCGTTCTGCTTCATTGTACTCTGACACATGTTTTTAGCTTTTGAAGAAACTACAAAAGGTGAAAATCTCCATTCTTGCTCCTATACTTAAAATTATACTTGCTCCTATACTCTCTGACACTTGCTTAATGTCAGAGCAACTATGTTGCAGTGTGTCTGACTTCTGGACTTGTCCACTGTACCTACTCCATGCTCTCCTCCCTGGAAGTCACCTGCTTAATATACCTGTGTACCGAACCATTACATGTGCTGACTACACTCTTACCTGATATACCTGTGAACCGAACCATTGCCTGTGCTGACTACACTCTTACCTGATATACCTGTGTACCGAACCATTGCCTGTGCTGACTACACTCTTACCTGATATACCTGTGTACCGAACCATTACATGTGCTGACTACACTCTTACCTGATATACCTGTGTACCGAACCATTACATGTGCTGACTACACTCTTACCTGATATACCTGTGTACCGAACCATTGCCTGTGCTGACTACACTCTTACCTGATATACCTGTGTACCTAACCATTTCCTGTGCTGACTACACTCTTACCTGATATACCTGTGTACCGAACCATTGCCTGTGCTGACTACGCTCCTGCCTGATATACCTGTGTACCGAACCATTACATGTGCTGACTACACTCTTACCTGATATACCTGTGTACCGAACCATTGCCTGTGCTGACTACACTCTTACCTGATATACCTGTGTACCGAACCATTACATGTGCTGACTACACTCTTACCTGATATACCTGTGTACCGAACCATTACATGTGCTGACTACACTCTTACCTGATATACCTGTGTACCGAACCATTGCCTGTGCTGACTACACTCTTACCTGATATACCTGTGTACCGAACCATTGCCTGTGCTGACTACACTCTTACCTGATATACCTGTGTACCGTACCATTGCCTGTCCTGACTACACTCTTATCTGATATACCTGTGTACCGAACCATTGCCTGTGCTGACTACACTCTTACCTGATATACCTGTGTACCGAACCATTGCCTGTGCTGACTACACTCTTACCTGATATACCTGTGTACCGAACCATTGCCTGTGCTGACTACACTCTTACCTGATATACCTGTGTACCGAACCATTGCCTGTCCTGACTACACTCTTACCTGATATACCTGTGTACCGAACCATTGCCTGTGCTGACTACACTCTTACCTGATATACCTGTGTACCGAAAAATTGCCTGTGCTGACTACACTCTTGCCTGATATACCTGTGTACCGAACCATTGCCTGTGCTGACTACACTCTTACCTAATATCCCTGTGTACCGAACCATTGCCTGTGCTGACTACGCTCCTCCCTGATATACCTGTGTACCGAACCATTACCTGTGCTGACTATGCTCCTGCCTGATATACCTGTGTACCGAACCATTGCCTGTGCTGACTACACTCTTACCTGATATACCTGTGTACCGAACCATTGCCTGTGCAGACTACACTCTTACCTGATATACCTGTGTACCGAACCATTGCCTGTGCAGACTACACTCTTACCTGATATACCTGTGTACTGAACCATTGCCTGTGCTGACTACTCTCTTACCTGATATACCTGTGTACCGCAGCATTGCCTGTGCTGACTACGCTCCTCCCTGATATACCTGTGTACCGAACCATTGCCTGTGCTGACTACACTCTTACCTGATATACCTGTGTACCGAACCATTGCCTGTGCAGACTACACTCTTACCTGATATACCTGTGTACTGAACCATTGCCTGTGCTGACTACTCTCCTGCCTGATATACCTGTGTACCGCACCATTGCCTGTGCTGACTACGCTCCTCCCTAATATACCTGTGTACCACACCATTGCCTGTGCTGACTACGCTCCTCCCTGATATACCTGTGTACCGCACCATTGCCTGTGCTGACTAAACTCTTACCTGATATACCTGTGTACCGAACCATTGCCTGTGCTGACTACACTCTTACCTGATATACCTGTGTACCGAACCATTGCCTGTGCTGACTACTCTCCTCCCTGATATACCTGTGTACCGAACCATTACCTGTGCTGACTACGCTCCTGCCTGATATACCTGTGTACCGAACCATTGCCTGTGCTGACTACGCTCCTCCCTGATATACCTGTGTACCGCAGCATTGCCTGTGCTGACTACGCTCCTCCCTGATATACCTGTGTACCGAACCATTGCCTGTGCTGACTACACTCTTACCTGATATACCTGTGTACCGAACCATTGCCTGTGCTGACTACGCTCCTCCCTGATATACCTGTGTACCGAACCATTGCCTGTGCTGACTACACTCTTACCTGATATACCTGTGTACTGAACCATTGCCTGTGCTGACTACTCTCCTGCCTGATATACCTGTGTACCGCACCATTGCCTGTGCTGACTACGCTCCTCCCTAATATACCTGTGTACCACACCATTGCCTGTGCTGACTACGCTCCTCCCTGATATACCTGTGTACTGAACCATTGCCTGTGCTGACTAAACTCTTACCTGATATACCTGTGTACCGAACCATTGCCTGTGCTGACTACACTCTTACCTGATATACCTGTGTACCGAACCATTGCCTGTGCTGACTACTCTCCTCCCTGATATACCTGTGTACCGAACCATTGCCTGTCCTGACTACTCTCCTGCCTGATATACATGTGTACCGAACCATTGCCTGTGCTGACTACACTCTTACCTGATATACTTGTGTACCGAACCATTGCCTGTCCTGACTACTCTCCTGCCTGATATACATGTGTACCGAACCATTGCCTGTGCTGACTACACTCTTGCCTGATATACCTGTGTACCGAACCATTGCCTGTGCTGACTACACTCTTGCCTGACATACCTGTGTACCGAACCATTGCCTGTGTTGACTACACTCTTACCAGATATACCTGTGTACTGAACCATTGCCTGTGCTGACTACGCTCCGACCTGATATACCTGTGTACCGAACCATTGCCTGTGCTGACTACGCTCCTGCCTGATATACCTGTGTACCGAACCATTGCCTGTGCTGACTACGCTCCTCCCTGATATACCTGTGTACAGCACCATTGCCTGTCCTGACTACACTCTTACCTGATATACCTGTGTACCGAACCATTGCCTGTCCTGACTACACTCTTACCTGATATACCTGTGTACCGAACCATTGCCTGTGCTGACTACACTCTTACCTGATATACCTGTGTACCGAAAAATTGCATGTGCTGACTACACTCTTACCTGATATACCTGTGTACCGAACCATTGCCTGTGCTGACTACACTCTTACCTGATATACCTGTGTACCGAACCATTGCCTGTGCTGACTACACTCTTACCTGATATACCTGTGTACCGTACCATTGCCTGTCCTGACTACACTCTTACCTGATATACCTGTGTACCGAACCATTGCCTGTGCTGACTACACTCTTACCTGATATACCTGTGTACCGAACCATTGCCTGTGCTGACTACTCTCCTGCCTAATATACTTGTGTACCGAACCATTGCCTGTGTTGACTACACTCTTACCAGATATACCTGTGTCCTGAACCATTGCCTGTGCTGACTACGCTCCGACCTGATATACCTGTGTACCGAACCATTGCCTGTGCTGACTACGCTCCTGCCTGATATACCTGTGTACCGAACCATTGCCTGTGCTGACTACGCTCCTCCCTGATATACCTGTGTACTGCACCATTGCCTGTCCTGACTACACTCTTACCTGATATACCTGTGTACCGAACCATTGCCTGTGCTGACTACACTCTTACCTGATATACCGGTGTACTGAACCATTGCCTGTGCAGACTACACTCTAACCTGATATACCTGTGTACCGAACCATTGCCTGTGCTGACTACACTCTTGCCTGATATACCTGTGTACCGCACCATTGCCTGTCCTGACTACACTCTTACCTAATATACCTGTGTACCGAACCATTGCCTGTGCTGACTACACTCTTACCTGATATACCTGTGTACTGAACCATTGCCTGTGCTGACTACTCTCCTGCCTGATATACCTGTGTACCGAACCATTGCCTATCCTAACTGCACTTTTGCCTGATATACCTGTGCACTGAACTATTGCCTGTGCTGACTACACTCCTGCCTGATATACTTGTGTACCGAACCATTGCCTGTGCTGACTACTCTCCTGCCTTGTATACCTGTGTACCGAACCATTACCTGTGCTGACTACGCTCCTCCGTGATATACCTGTGTACCGAACCATTGCCTGTGCTGATTACGCTCCTCCCTGACATACCTGTGTACTGCACCATTGCCTAAGCAGAACACGCTTCTACCTTATATACCTGTGTACCGAACCATTGCCTGTGCGGACTACGCTCTTTCCTTATATTCCTGTGTACCGAACCATTGCCTGTGCTGACTACTTACCTGCCTGATATACCTGTGTACCGAACCATTGCCTGTCCTGACTACTCTCCTGCCTGTTATACCTGTGTACCGAACCATTGCCTGTGCTGACTACTCACCTGCCTAATATATACCTGTGTACCGAACCATTACCTGTGCTGACTACGCTCCTGCCTTATATACCTGTGTACCGAACCATTGCCTGTGCTGACTACACTCCTGCCTGATATACCTGTGTACCGAACCATTGCCTGTGCTGACTACGTTCCTGCCTGATATATCTGTGTACCGAACCATTGCCTGTGCTAACTACGCTCCTGCCTGATATACGTGTGTACCGAATTATTACCTGTGCTGACTACACTCCTCCCTGATATACCTGTGTACCGAACCATTGCCTGTGCTGACTACACTCTTGCCTGATATTACTGTGTACCGTACCATTGCCTGTGCTGACTACTCTCCTGCCTAATATACTTGTGTACCGAACCATTGCCTGTGCTGACTAGGCTCCTCCCTGATATACCTGTGTACCGAACCATTGCCTGTGCTGACTACACTCTTGCCTGATATACCTGTGTACCGAACCATTGCCTGTGCTGACTACGCTTTTGCCTGATATACCTGTGTACAAAACCATTGCCTGTGCTGACTACACTCTTGCCTGATATACCTGTGTACCGAATCATTGCCTGTGCTGACTACGCTCCTCCCTGATATTCCTGTGTACCGAACCATTGCCTGTGCTGACTACACTCTTACCTGATATACCTGTGTACCGAACCATTGCCTGTGCTGACTACACTCTTACCTGATATACCTGTGTACCGAACCATTGCCTGTGCTGACTACACTCTTACCTGATATACCTGTGTACCGAACCATTGCCTGTGCTGACTACACTCTTGCCTGATATACCTGTGTACCAAACCATTGCCTGTGCTGACTACACTCTTACCTAATATACCTGTGTACCGCACCTTTGCCTGTGCTGACTACGCTTCTCCCTGATATACCTGTGTACCGCACCATTGCCTGTGCTGATTACGCTCCTCCCTGATATATCTGTGTACCGAACCATTGCCTGTGCTGACTACACTCTTGCCTGATATACCTGTGTACCAAACCATTGCCTGTGCTGACTACACTCTTTCCTGATATACCTGTGTACCGAACCATTGCCTGTGCTGTCTACTCACCTGCCTGATATACTTGTGTACCGAACCATTGCCTGTCCTGACTACGCTCCTGCCTGATATACCTGTGTACCGAACCATTACCTGTGCTGACTACGCTCTTGCCTGATATACCTGTGTACCGAAGCATTACCTGTGATGACTACGCTCTTGCCTGATATACCTGTGTACCGAACCATTACCTGTGCTGACTACACTCTTGCCTGATATACCTGTGTACCGTACCATTGCCTGTGCTGACTACTCTCCTGCCTAATATACTTGTGTACCGAACCATTGCCTGTGCTGACTAGGCTCCTCCCTGATATACCTGTGTACCGAACCATTACCTGTGCTGACTACACTCTTGCCTGATATACCTGTGTACCGTACCATTGCCTGTGCTGACTACTCTCCTGCCTAATATACTTGTGTACCGAACCATTGCCTGTGCTGACTAGGCTCCTCCCTGATATACCTGTGTACCGAACCATTACCTGTGCTGACTACACTCTTGCCTGATATACCTGTGTACCGTACCATTGCCTGTGCTGACTACTCTCCTGCCTAATATACTTGTGTACCGAATCATTACCTGTGCTGACTAGGCTCCTCCCTGATATACCTGTGTACCGAACCATTGCCTGTGCTGTCTACACTCTTGCCTGAAATACCTGCGTACCTAACCATTGCCTGTGCTGACTACTCTCCTACCTGATATACTTGTGTACCGAACCATTGCCTGTGCTGACTACGCTCCTCCCTGATATACCTGTGTACCGATCCATTGCCTGTGCTGACTACACTCCTCCCTGATATACTTGTGTACCGAACCATTGCCTGTGCTGACTACGCTCCTCCCTGATATACCTGTGTACCGCACTATTGCCTGTGCTGACTACACTCTTGCCTAATATACTTGTGTACCTAACCATTGCCTGTGCTGACTACTCTCCTGCCTGATATACTTGTGTACTGAACCATTGCCTGTGCTGACTACACTCTTGCCTGATATACCTGCGTACCTAACGATTACCTGTGCTGACTACTCTCCTGCCTGATATACTTGTGTACCGATCCATTGCCTGTGCTGACTACTCTCCTGCCTGATATACTTGTGTACCGAACCATTGCCTGTGCTGACTACGCTCCTCCCTGATATACTTGTGTACCGAACCATTGCCTGTGCTGACTACACTCTTGCCTGATATACTTGTGTACCGAACCATTGCCTGTGCTGACTACACTCTTGCCTGAAATACCTGCGTACCTAACCATTGCCTGTGCTGACTACTCTCCTACCTGATATACTTGTGTACCGAACCATTGCCTGTGCTGACTACGCTCCTCCCTGATATACCTGTGTACCGATCCATTGCCTGTGCTGACTACACTCCTCCCTAATATACTTGTGTACCGAACCATTGCCTGTGCTGACTACGCTCTTCCCTGATATACCTGTGTACCGAACCATTGCCTGTGCTGACTACGCTCTTCCCTGATATACTTGTGTACCGAACCATTGCCTGTGCTGACTACACTCTTGCCTGATATACCTGTGTACCGAACCATTGCCTGTGCTGACTACACTCTTGCCTGATATACCTGCGTACCTAACGATTACCTGTGCTGACTACTCTCCTGCCTGATATACTTGTGTACCGAACCATTGCCTGTGCTGACTACGCTCCTCCCTGATATACTTGTGTACCGAACCATTGCCTGTGCTGACTACGCTCCTCCCTGATATACCTATGTACCGAACCATTGCCTGTGCTGACTACACTCTTGCCTGATATACTTGTGTACCGAACCATTGCCTGTGCTGACTACACTCTTGCCTGAAATACCTGCGTACCTAACCATTGCCTGTGCTGACTACTCTCCTACCTGATATACTTGTGTACCGAACCATTGCCTGTGCTGACTACACTCCTCCCTGATATACTTGTGTACCGAACCATTGCCTGTGCTGACTACGCTCTTCCCTGATATACCTGTGTACCGAACCATTGCCTGTGCTGACTACACTCTTGCCTGAAATACCTGTGTACCGATCCATTGCCTGTGCTGACTACACTCCTCCCTGATATACTTGTGTACCGAACCATTGCCTGTGCTGACTACGCTCTTCCCTGATATACCTGTGTACCGAACCATTGCCTGTGCTGACTACGCTCTTCCCTGATATACTTGTGTACCGAACCATTGCCTGTGCTGACTACACTCTTGCCTGATATACCTGTGTACCGAACCATTGCCTGTGCTGACTACACTCTTACCTGATATACCTGTGTACCGAACCATTGCCTGTGCTGACTACACTCTTACCTGATATACCTGTGTACTGAACCATTGCCTGTGCTGACTACACTCCTGCCTGATACACCTGTGTACCGAATCATTACCTGTGCTGACTACACTCCTCCCTGATATACCTGTGTAGCGAACCATTGCCTGTGCTGACTACGCTCCTCCCTGATATAACTGTGTACCGAACCATTGCCTGTGCTGACTACGCTCCTCCCTGATATACCTGTGTACCGAACCATTGCCTGTGCTGACTACACTATTGCCTGATATACCTGTGTACCGAACCATTGCCTGTGCTGACTACACTCCTGCCTGATATACCTGTGTACCGAACCATTGCCTGTGCTGACTACACTATTGCCTGATATACCTGTGTACCGAACCATTGCCTGTGCTGACTACGCTCCTCCCTGATATACCTGTGTACCGAACCATTGCCTGTGCTGACTACACTCTTGCCTGATATACCTGTGTACCGAACCATTGTTTGTGCTGACTACGCTTTTGCCTGATATACCTGTGTACCGAACCATTGCCTGTGCTGACTACGCTCTTCCCTGATATACCTGTTTACCGAACCATTGCCTGTGCTGTCTACTCACCTGCCTGATATACTTGTGTACCGAACCATTGCCTGTCCTGACTACGCTCCTGCCTGATATACCTGTGTACCGAACCATTACCTGTGCTGACTACGCTCCTCCTTGATATACCTGTGTACCGCACCATTGCCTGTGCTGACTACGCTACCTCTCTGATATACCTGTGTACCGAACCATTGCCTGTGCTGACTACGCTCCTCCCTGATATACCTGTGTACCGCACTATTGCCTGTGCTGACTACACTCTTGCCTAATATACCTGTGTACCGAACCATTGCCTGTGCTGACTACGCTCTTGCCTGATATACCTGTGTACCGAACCATTACCTGTGCTGACTACGCTCTTGCCTGATATACCTGTGTACCGAACCATTACCTGTGCTGACTACGCTCCTGCCTGATATACCTGTGTACCGAACCATTGCCTGTGCTGACTACTCACCTGCCTGATATACCTGTGTACCGAACCTTTGCCTGTGCTGACTACGCTCCTCCCTGATATACCTGTGTACCGAACCATTACCTGTGCTGACTACGCTCCTCCCTGATATACCTGTGTACCGCACTATTGCCTGTGCTGACTACACTCTTGCCTGATATACTTGTGTACCGAACCATTGCCTGTGCTTACTACGCTGCCTCCCTGATATACCTGTGTACCGAACCATTGCCTGTGCTGACTACGCTCCTCCCTGATATACCTGTGTACCGCACTATTGCCTGTGCTGACTACACTCTTGCCTGATATACCTGCGTACCTAACCATTGCCTGTGCTGACTACTCTCCTGCCTTATATACTTGTGTACTGAACCATTGCCTGTGCTGACTACACTCTTGCCTGATATACCTGCGTACCTAACCATTAGCTGTGCTGACTACTCTCCTGCCTGATATACTTGTGTACCGAACCATTGCCTGTGCTGACTACGCTCCTCCCTGATATACTTGTGTACCGAACCATTGCCTGTGCTGACTACGCTCCTCCCTGATATACCTGTGTACCGAACCATTGCCTGTGCTGACTACGCTCCTCCCTGATATACCTATGTACCGATCCATTGCCTGTGCTGACTACGCTCCTCCCTGATATACCTATGTACCGATCCATTGCCTGTGCTGACTACACTCTTACCTGATATACCTGCGTACCTAACCATTGCCTGTGCTGACTACTCTCCTACCTGATATACTTGTGTACCGAACCATTGCCTGTGCTGACTACGCTCCTCCCTGATATACCTGTGTACCGATCCATTGCCTGTGCTGACTACGCTCTTGCCTGATATACCTGTGTACCGAACCATTGCCTGTGCTGACTACGCTTTTGCCTGATATACCTGTGTACCGAACCATTGCCTGTGCTGACTACTCTCTTGCCTGATATACCTGTGTACCGAATCATTGCCTGTGCTGACTACGTTCCTCCCTGATATTCCTGTGTACCGAACCATTGCCTGTGCTGACTACACTCTTACCTGATATACCTGTGTACCGAACCATTGCCTGTGCTGACTACACTCTTGCCTGATATCCCTGTGTACCGAACCATTGCCTGTGCTGACTACACTCTTACCTAATATACCTGTGTACCGCACCATTGCCTGTGCTGACTACGCTCCTCCCTGATATACCTGTGTACCGCACCATTGCCTGTGCTGATTACGCTCCTCCCTGATATATCTGTGTACCGAACCATTGCCTGTGCTGACTACACTCTTGCCTGATATACCTGTGTACCAAACCATTGCCTGTGCTGACTACACTCTTGCCTGATATACCTGTGTACCAAACCATTGCCTGTGCTGACTACACTATTGCCTGATATACCTGTGTACCGAACCATTGCCTGTGCTGACTACGCTCCTCCCTGATATACCTGTGTACCGAACCATTGCCTGTGCTGACTACACTCTTGCCTGATATACCTGTGTACCGAACCATTGTTTGTGCTGACTACGCTTTTGCCTGATATACCTGTGTACCGAACCATTGCCTGTGCTGACTACGCTCTTCCCTGATATACCTGTGTACCGAACCATTGCCTGTGCTGTCTACTCACCTGCCTGATATACTTGTGTACCGAACCATTGCCTGTCCTGACTACGCTCCTGCCTGATATACCTGTGTACCGAACCATTACCTGTGCTGACTACGCTCTTGCCTGATATACCTGTGTACCGAACCATTACCTGTGATGACTACGCTCTTGCCTGATATACCTGTGTACCGAACCATTACCTGTGCTGACTACGCTCCTACCTGATATACCTGTGTACCGAACCAGTGCCTGTGCTGACTACTCACCTGCCTGATATACCTGTGTACCGAACCATTGCCTGTGCTGACTACGCTCCTCCTTGATATACCTGTGTACCGCACCATTGCCTGTGCTGACTACGCTACCTCTCTGATATACCTGTGTACCGAACCATTGCCTGTGCTGACTACGCTCCTCCCTGATATACCTGTGTACCGCACTATTGCCTGTGCTGACTACACTCTTGCCTAATATACCTGTGTACCGAACCATTACCTGTGCTGACTACGCTCTTGCCTGATATACCTGTGTACCGAACCATTACCTGTGCTGACTACGCTCCTGCCTGATATACCTGTGTACCGAACCATTGCCTGTGCTGACTACTCACCTGCCTGATATACCTGTGTACCGAACCTTTGCCTGTGCTGACTACGCTCCTCCCTGATATACCTGTTTACCGAACCATTACCTGTGCTGACTACGCTCCTCCCTGATATACCTGTGTACCGCACTATTGCCTGTGCTGACTACACTCTTGCCTGATATACTTGTGTAATGAACCATTGCCTGTGCTTACTACGCTGCCTCCCTGATATACCTGTGTACCGAACCATTGCCTGTGCTGACTACGCTCCTCCCTGATATAACTGTGTACCGCACTATTGCCTGTGCTGACTACACTCTTGCCTGATATACCTGCGTACCTAACCATTGCCTGTGCTGACTACTCTCCTGCCTTATATACTTGTGTACTGAACCATTACCTGTGCTGACTACACTCTTGCCTGATATACCTGCGTACCTAACCATTAGCTGTGCTGACTACTCTCCTGCCTGATATACTTGTGTACCGAACCATTGCCTGTGCTGACTACGCTCCTCCCTGATATACTTGTGTACCGAACCATTGCCTGTGCTGACTACGCTCCTCCCTGATATACCTGTGTACCGAACCATTGCCTGTGCTGACTACGCTCCTCCCTGATATACCTATGTACCGAACCATTGCCTGTGCTGACTACACTCTTGCCTGATATACTTGTGTACCGAAACATTGCCTGTGCTGACTACACTCTTACCTGATATACCTGCGTACCTAACCATTGCCTGTGCTGACTACTCTCCTACCTGATATACTTGTGTACCGAACCATTGCCTGTGCTGACTACGCTCCTCCCTGATATACCTGTGTACCGATCCATTGCCTGTGCTGACTACGCTCTTGCCTGATATACCTGTGTACCGAACCATTGCCTGTGCTGACTACGCTTTTGCCTGATATACCTGTGTACCGAACCATTGCCTGTGCTGACTACACTCTTGCCTGATATACCTGTGTACCGAATCATTGCCTGTGCTGACTACGTTCCTCCCTGATATTCCTGTGTACCGAACCATTGCCTGTGCTGACTACACTCTTACCTGATATACCTGTGTACCGAACCATTGCCTGTGCTGACTACACTCTTGCCTGATATCCCTGTGTACCAAACCATTGCCTGTGCTGACTACACTCTTACCTAATATACCTGTGTACCGCACCATTGCCTGTGCTGACTACGCTCCTTCCTGATATACCTGTGTACCGCACCATTGCCTGTGCTGATTACACTCCTCCCTGATATATCTGTGTACCGAACCATTGCCTGTGCTGACCACACTCTTGCCTGATATACCTGTGTACCAAACCATTGCCTGTGCTGACTACACTCTTGCCTGATATACCTGTGTACCAAACCATTGCCTGTGCTGACTACGCTCTTTCCTGATATACCTGTGTACCGAACCATTGCCTGTGCTGTCTACTCACCTGCCTGATATACTTGTGTACCGAACCATTGCCTGTCCTGACTACGCTCCTGCCTGATATACCTGTGTACCGAAACATTACCTGTGCTGACTACGCTCTTGCCTGATATACCTGTGTACCGAACCATTACCTGTGCTGACTACACTCTTGCCTGATATACCTGTGTACCGAACCATTACCTGTGCTGACTACGCTCCTTCCTGATATACCTGTGTACCGAACCATTGCCTGTGCTGACTACTCACCTGCCTGATATACCTGTGTACCGAACCTTTGCCTGTGCTGACTACGCTCCTCCCTGATATACCTGTGTACCGCACTATTGCCTGTGCTGACTACACTCTTGCCTGATATACCTGCGTACCTAACCATTGCCTGTGCTGACTACTCTCCTGCCTTATATACCTGTGTACCGAACCATTGCCTGTGCTGACTAGTCACCTGCCTGATATACCTGTGTACCGAACCTTTGCCTGTGCTGACTACGCTCCTCCCTGATATACCTGTGTACCGAACCATTACCTGTGCTGACTACGCTCCTCCCTGATATACCTGTGTACCGCACTATTGCCTGTGCTGACTACGCTCCTCCCTGATATACCTGTGTACCGAACCATTACCTGTGCTGACTACGCTCCTCCCTGATATACCTGTGTACCGCACTATTGCCTGTGCTGACTACACTCTTGCCTGATATACCTGCGTACCTAACCATTGCCTGTGCTGACTACTCTCCTGCCTTATATACTTGTGTACTGAACCATTACCTGTGCTGACTACACTCTTGCCTGATATACCTGCGTACCTAACCATTAGCTGTGCTGACTACACTCTTGCCTGATATACTTGTGTACCGAACCATTGCCTGTGCTGACTACGCTCCTCCCTTATATACTTGTGTACCGAACCATTAGCTGTGCTGACTACTCTCCTGCCTGATATACTTGTGTACCGAACCATTGCCTGTGCTGACTACGCTCCTCCCTGATATACTTGTGTACCGAACCATTGCCTGTGCTGACTACGCTCCTCCCTGATATACCTGTGTACCGAACCATTGCCTGTGCTGACTACGCTCCTCCCTGATATACCTATGTACCGAACCATTGCCTGTGCTGACTACACTCTTGCCTGATATACTTGTGTACCGAAACATTGCCTGTGCTGACTACACTCTTACCTGATATACCTGCGTACCTAACCATTGCCTGTGCTGACTACTCTCCTACCTGATATACTTGTGTACCGAACCATTGCCTGTGCTGACTACGCTCCTCCCTGATATACCTGTGTACCGATCCATTGCCTGTGCTGACTACGCTCTTGCCTGATATACCTGTGTACCGAACCATTGCCTGTGCTGACTACGCTTTTGCCTGATATACCTGTGTACCGAACCATTGCCTGTGCTGACTACACTCTTGCCTGATATACCTGTGTACCGAATCATTGCCTGTGCTGACTACGTTCCTCCCTGATATTCCTGTGTACCGAACCATTGCCTGTGCTGACTACACTCTTACCTAATATACCTGTGTACCGCACCATTGCCTGTGCTGACTACGCTCCTCCCTGATATACCTGTGTACCGCACCATTGCCTGTGCTGATTACGCTCCTCCCTGATATATCTGTGTACCGAACCATTGCCTGTGCTGACTACACTCTTGCCTGATATACCTGTGTACCAAACCATTGCCTGTGCTGACTACACTCTTGCCTGATATACCTGTGTACCAAACCATTGCCTGTGCTGACTACGCTCTTTCCTGATATACCTGTGTACCGAACCATTGCCTGTGCTGTCTACTCACCTGCCTGATATACTTGTGTACCGAACCATTGCCTGTCCTGACTACGCTCCTGCCTGATATACCTGTGTACCGAAACATTACCTGTGCTGACTACGCTCTTGCCTGATATACCTGTGTACCGAACCATTACCTGTGCTGACTACACTCTTGCCTGATATACCTGTGTACCGAACCATTACCTGTGCTGACTACGCTCCTTCCTGATATACCTGTGTACCGAACCATTGCCTGTGCTGACTACTCACCTGCCTGATATAGCTGTGTACCGAACCTTTGCCTGTGCTGACTACGCTCCTCCCTGATATACCTGTGTACCGCACCATTGCCTGTGCTGACTACGCTCCTCCCTGATATACCTGTGTACCGCACTATTGCCTGTGCTGACTACACTCTTGCCTAATATACTTGTGTACCTAACCATTGCCTGTGCTGACTACTCTCCTACCTGATATACTTGTGTACCGAACCATTGCCTGTGCTGACTACGCTCCTCCCTGATATACCTGTGTACCGATCCATTGCCTGTGCTGACTACACTCCTCCCTGATATACTTGTGTACCGAACCATTGCCTGTGCTGACTACGCTCCTCCCTGATATACCTGTGTACCGCACTATTGCCTGTGCTGACTACACTCTTGCCTAATATACTTGTGTACCTAACCATTGCCTGTGCTGACTACTCTCCTGCCTGATATACTTGTGTACTGAACCATTGCCTGTGCTGACTACACTCTTGCCTGATATACCTGCGTACCTAACGATTACCTGTGCTGACTACTCTCCTGCCTGATATACTTGTGTACCGAACCATTGCCTGTGCTGACTACGCTCCTCCCTGATATACTTGTGTACCGAACCATTGCCTGTGCTGACTACGCTCCTCCCTGATATACCTATGTACCGAACCATTGCCTGTCCTGACTATGCTCCTACCTGATATACCTGTGTACCGAACCATTGCCTGTGCTGACTACGCTCCTCCCTGATATACCTGTGTACTGAACCATTATCTGTGCTGACTACGCTACCTCCCTGATATACCTGTGTACCGAACCATTGCCTGTGCTGACTACGCTCTTCCCTGATATACCTGTGTACCGAACCATTGCCTGTGCTGACTACGCTCTTCCCTGATATACTTGTGTACCGAACCATTGCCTGTGCTGACTACGCTCTTGCCTGATATACCTGTGTACCGAACCATTGCCTGTGCTGACTACACTCTTACCTGATATACCTGTGTACCGAACCATTGCCTGTGCTGACTACACTCTTACCTGATATACCTGTGTACTGAACCATTGCCTGTGCTGACTACACTCCTGCCTGATACACCTGTGTACCGAATCATTACCTGTGCTGACTACACTCCTCCCTGATATACCTGTGTAGCGAACCATTGCCTGTGCTGACTACGCTCCTCCCTGATATAACTGTGTACCGAACCATTGCCTGTGCTGACTACGCTCCTCCCTGATATACCTGTGTACCGAACCATTGCCTGTGCTGACTACACTATTGCCTGATATACCTGTGTACCGAACCATTGCCTGTGCTGACTACACTATTGCCTGATACACCTGTGTACCGCACCATTGCCTGTGCTGACTACACTCTTGCCTGATATACCTGTGTACCGAACCATTGCCTGTGCTGACTACACTATTGCCTGATATACCTGTGTACCGAACCATTGCCTGTGCTGACTACGCTCCTCCCTGATATACCTGTGTACCGAACCATTGCCTGTGCTGACTACACTCTTGCCTGATATACCTGTGTACCGAACCATTGTTTGTGCTGACTACGCTTTTGACTGATATAACTGTGTACCGAACCATTGCCTGTGCTGACTACGCTCTTCCCTGATATACCTGTGTACCGAACCATTGCCTGTGCTGTCTACTCACCTGCCTGATATACTTGTGTACCGAACCATTGCCTGTCCTGACTACGCTCCTGACTGATATACCTGTGTACCGAACCATTACCTGTGCTGACTACGCTCTTCCTTGATATACCTGTGTACCGCACCATTGCCTGTGCTGACTACGCTACCTCTCTGATATACCTGTGTACCGAACCATTGCCTGTGCTGACTACGCTCCTCCCTGATATACCTGTGTACCGCACTATTGCCTGTGCTGACTACGCTCCTGCCTGATATACCTGTGTACCGAACCATTGCCTGTGCTGACTACTCACCTGCCTGATATACCTGTGTACCGAACCTTTGCCTGTGCTGACTACGCTCCTCCCTGATATACCTGTGTACCGAACCATTACCTGTGCTGACTACGCTCCTCCCTGATATACCTGTGTACCGCACTATTGCCTGTGCTGACTACACTCTTGCCTGATATACTTGTGTACCGAACCATTGCCTGTGCTTACTACGCTGCCTCCCTGATATACCTGTGTACCGAACCATTGCCTGTGCTGACTACGCTCCTCCCTGATATACCTGTGTACCGCACTATTGCCTGTGCTGACTACACTCTTGCCTGATATACCTGCGTACCTAACCATTGCCTGTGCTGACTACTCTCCTGCCTTATATACTTGTGTACTGAACCATTGCCTGTGCTGACTACACTCTTGCCTGATATACTTGTGTACCGAACCATTGCCTGTGCTTACTACGCTGCCTCCCTGATATACCTGTGTACCGAACCATTGCCTGTGCTGACTACGCTCCTCCCTGATATACCTGTGTACCGCACTATTGCCTGTGCTGACTACACTCTTGCCTGATATACCTGCGTACCTAACCATTAGCTGTGCTGACTACTCTCCTGCCTGATATACTTGTGTACCGAACCATTGCCTGTGCTGACTACGCTCCTCCCTGATATACTTGTGTACCGAACCATTGCCTGTGCTGACTACGCTCCTCCCTGATATACCTATGTACCGATCCATTGCCTGTGCTGACTACACTCTTGCCTGATATACTTGTGTACCGAAACATTGCCTGTGCTGACTACACTCTTACCTGATATACCTGCGTACCTAACCATTGCCTGTGCTGACTACTCTCCTACCTGATATACTTGTGTACCGAACCATTGCCTGTGCTGACTACGCTCCTCCCTGATATACCTGTGTACCGATCCATTGCCTGTGCTGACTACGCTCTTGCCTGATATACCTGTGTACCGAACCATTGCCTGTGCTGACTACGCTTTTGCCTGATATACCTGTGTACCGAACCATTGCCTGTGCTGACTACACTCTTGCCTGATATACCTGTGTACCGAATCATTGCCTGTGCTGACTACGTTCCTCCCTGATATTCCTGTGTACCGAACCATTGCCTGTGCTGACTACACTCTTACCTGATATACCTGTGTACCGAACCATTGCCTGTGCTGACTACACTCTTGCCTGATATTCCTGTGTACCGAACCATTGCCTGTGCTGACTACACTCTTACCTAATATACCTGTGTACCGCACCATTGCCTGTGCTGACTACACTCTTACCTGATATAGCTGTGTACCGAACCATTGCCTGTGCTGATTACGCTCCTCCCTGATATATCTGTGTACCGAACCATTGCCTGTGCTGACTAAACTCTTGCCTGATATACCTGTGTACCAAACCATTGCCTGTGCTGACTACACTCTTGCCTGATATACCTGTGTACCAAACCATTGCCTGTGCTGACTACACTATTGCCTGATATACCTGTGTACCGAACCATTGCCTGTGCTGACTACGCTCCTCCCTGATATACCTGTGTACCGAACCATTGCCTGTGCTGACTACACTCTTGCCTGATATACCTGTGTACCGCACCATTGCCTGTGCTGACTACACTCTTACCTGATATAGCTGTGTACCGCACCATTGCCTGTGCTGATTACGCTCCTCCCTGATATATCTGTGTACCGAACCATTGCTTGTGCTGACTAAACTCTTGCCTGATATACCTGTGTACCAAACCATTGCCTGTGCTGACTACACTCTTGCCTGATATACCTGTGTACCAAACCATTGCCTGTGCTGACTACACTATTGCCTGATATACCTGTGTACCGAACCATTGCCTGTGCTGACTACTCTCCTCCCTGATATACCTGTGTACCGAACCATTGCCTGTGCTGACTACACTCTTGCCTGATATACCTGTGTACCGAACCATTGTTTGTGCTGACTACGCTTTTGCCTGATATACCTGTGTACCGAACCATTGCCTGTGCTGACTACGCTCTTCCCTGATATACCTGTGTACCGAACCATTGCCTGTGCTGTCTACTCACCTGCCTGATATACTTGTGTACCGAACCATTGCCTGTCCTGACTACGCTCCTGCCTGATATACCTGTGTACCGAACCATTACCTGTGCTGACTACGCTCTTGCCTGATATACCTGTGTACCGAACCATTACCTGTGATGACTACGCTCTTGCCTGATATACCTGTGTACCGAACCATTACCTGTGCTGACTACGCTCCTACCTGATATACCTGTGTACCGAACCAGTGCCTGTGCTGACTACTCACCTGCCTGATATACCTGTGTACCGAACCTTTGCCTGTGCTGACTACGCTCCTCCTTGATATACCTTTGTACCGCACCATTGCCTGTGCTGACTACGCTACCTCTCTGATATACCTGTGTACCGAACCATTGCCTGTGCTGACTACGCTCCTCCCTGATATACCTGTGTACCGCACTATTGCCTGTGCTGACTACACTCTTGCCTAATATACCTGTGTACCGAACCATTACCTGTGCTGACTACGCTCTTGCCTGATATACCTGTGTACCGAACCATTACCTGTGCTGACTACGCTCTTGCCTGATATACCTGTGTACCGAACCATTACCTGTGCTGACTACGCTCCTGCCTGATATACCTGTGTACCGAACCATTGCCTGTGCTGACTACTCACCTGCCTGATATACCTGTGTACCGAACCTTTGCCTGTGCTGACTACGCTCCTCCCTGATATACCTGTGTACCGAACCATTACCTGTGCTGACTACGCTCCTCCCTGATATACCTATGTACCGAACCATTGCCTGTGCTGACTACACTCTTGCCTGATATACTTGTGTACCGAAACATTGCCTGTGCTGACTACACTCTTACCTGATATACCTGCGTACCTAACCATTGCCTGTGCTGACTACTCTCCTACCTGATATACTTGTGTACCGAACCATTGCCTGTGCTGACTACGCTCCTCCCTGATATACCTGTGTACCGATCCATTGCCTGTGCTGACTACGCTCTTGCCTGATATACCTGTGTACCGAACCATTGCCTGTGCTGACTACGCTTTTGCCTGATATACCTGTGTACCGAACCATTGCCTGTACTGACTACACTCTTGCCTGATATACCTGTGTACCGAATCATTGCCTGTGCTGACTACGTTCCTCCCTGATATTCCTGTGTACCGAACCATTGCCTGTGCTGACTACACTCTTACCAGATATACCTGTGTACCGAACCATTGCCTGTGCTGACTACACTCTTGCCTGATATCCCTGTGTACCAAACCATTGCCTGTGCTGACTACACTCTTACCTAATATACCTGTGTACCGCACCATTGCCTGTGCTGACTACGCTCCTCCCTGATATACCTGTGTACCGCACCATTGCCTGTGCTGCTTACGCTCCTCCCTGATATATCTGTGTACCGAACCATTGCCTGTGCTGACTACACTCTTGCCTGATATACCTGTGTACCAAACCATTGCCTGTGCTGACTACACTCTTGCCTGATATACCTGTGTACCAAACCATTGCCTGTGCTGACTACGCTCTTTCCTGATATACCTGTGTACCGAACCATTGCCTGTGCTGTCTACTCACCTGCCTGATATACTTGTGTACCGAACCATTGCCTGTCCTGACTACACTCCTGCCTGATATACCTGTGTACCGAAACATTACCTGTGCTGACTACGCTCTTGCCTGATATACCTGTGTACCGAACCATTACCTGTGCTGACTACACTCTTGCCTGATATACCTGTGTACCGAACCATTACCTGTGCTGACTACGCTCCTTCCTGATATACCTGTGTACCGAACCATTGCCTGTGCTGACTACTCACCTGCCTGATATACCTGTGTACCGAACCTTTGCCTGTGCTGACTACGCTCCTCCCTGATATACCTGTGTACCGAACCATTGCCTGTGCTGACTACGCTCCTCCCTGATATACCTGTGTACCGCACTATTGCCTGTGCTGACTACACTCTTGCCTAATATACTTGTGTACCTAACCATTGCCTGTGCTGACTACTCTCCTGCCTGATATACTTGTGTACTGAACCATTGCCTGTGCTGACTACACTCTTGCCTGATATACCTGCGTACCTAACGATTACCTGTGCTGACTACTCTCCTGCCTGATATACTTGTGTACCGAACCATTGCCTGTGCTGACTACGCTCCTCCCTGATATACTTGTGTACCGAACCATTGCCTGTGCTGACTACGCTCCTCCCTGATATACCTATGTACCGAACCATTGCCTGTGCTGACTACACTCTTGCCTGATATACTTGTGTACCGAACCATTGCCTGTGCTGACTACACTCTTGCCTGAAATACCTGCGTACCTAACCATTGCCTGTGCTGACTACTCTCCTACCTGATATACTTGTGTACCGAACCATTGCCTGTGCTGACTACTCTCCTGCCTGATATACCTGTGTACCGATCCATTGCCTGTGCTGACTACACTCCTCCCTGATATACTTGTGTACCGAACCATTGCCTGTGCTGACTACGCTCCTCCCTGATATACCTATGTACCGAACCATTGCCTGTGCTGACTACACTCTTGCCTGATATACTTGTGTACCGAACCATTGCCTGTGCTGACTACGCTCCTCCCTGATATACTTGTGTACCGCACCATTGCCTGTGCTGACTACGCTTCTCCCTGATATACTTGTGTACCGAACCATTGCCTGTGCTGACTACGTTCCTCCCTGATATACCTGTGTACCGAACCATTGCCTGTGCTGACTACACTCTTACCTGATATACCTGTGTACCGAACCATTGCCTGTGCTGACTACTCTCTTACCTGATATACTTGTGTACCAAACCATTGCCTGTGCTGACTACGCTCCTGCCTGATATACATGTGTACCGAACCATTGCCTGTGCTGACTACTCTCTTACCTGATATACTTGTGTACCAAACCATTGCCTGTGCTGACTACACTCTTGCCTGATATATTTGTGTACCGAACCATTGGCTGTGCTGACTACACTCTTGCCTGATATACCTGCGTACCTAACCATTGCCTGTGCTGACTACTCTCTTACCTGATATACCTGCGTACCGAACCATTGCCTGTGCTGACTACACTCTTACCTGATATACTTCTGTACCGAACCATTGCCTGTGCTGACTATGCTCTTGCCTGATATACCTGTGTACCGAACCATTGCCTGTGCTGACTACACTCTTGCCTGATATACCTGTGTACCGAACCATTGCCTGTGCTGACTACGCTCTTCCCTGATATACTTGTGTACCGATCCATTGCCTGTGCTGACTACGCTCCTCCCTGATATACCTGTGTACTGATCCATTGCCTGTGCTGACTACGCTCCTCCCTGATATACCTGTGTACCGAACCATTGCCTGTGCTGACTACGCTCCTGCCTGATATACGTGTGTACCGAACCATTACCTGTGCTGACTACGCTCTTGCCTGATATACCTGTGTACCGAACCATTGCCTGTGCTGACTACGTTCCTGCCTGATATACCTGTGTACCGAACCATTGCCTGTGCTGACTATGCTCCTGCCTGATATACTTGTGTACCGAACCATTGCCTGTGCTGACTACTCACCTGCCTGATATACTTGTGTACCGAACCATTGCCTGTGCTGACTACGCTCTTCCCTGATATACCTGTGTACCGAACCATTGCCTGTGCTGACTACGCTCCTGCCTGATATACGTGTGTACCGATCCATTGCCTGTGCTGACTACGCTCCTCCCTGATATACCTGTGTACCGAACCATTGCCTGTGCTGACTACGCTCCTGCCTGATATACCTGTGTACCGATCCATTGCCTGTGCTGACTACGCTCCTCCCTGATATACCTGTGTACCGATCCATTGCCTGTGCTGACTACGCTCCTCCCTGATATACCTGTGTACCGAACCATTGCCTGTGCTGACTACGCTCCTGCCTGATATACGTGTGTACCGAACCATTACCTGTGCTGACTACGCTCTTGCCTGATATACCTGTGTACCGAACCATTGCCTGTGCTGACTACGTTCCTGCCTGATATACCTGTGTACCGAACCATTGCCTGTGCTGACTATGCTCCTGCCTGATATACGTGTGTACCGAACCATTGCCTGTGCTGACTACTCACCTGCCTGATATACTTGTGTACCGCACCATTGCCTGTGCTGACTACGCTCCTCCCTGATATACCTGTGGACCGCACTATTGCCTGTGCTGACTACACTCTTACCTGATATACCTGTGTACCGAACCATTGCCTGTGCTGACTACACTCCTCCCTGATATACCTGTGTACTGAACCATTGCCTGTGCTGACTACACTCTTACCTGATATACCTGTGTACCGAACCATTGCCTGTGCTGACTACTCTCTTGCCTGATATACCTGCGTACCGAACCATTGCCTGTGCTGACTACACTCTTACCTGATATACCTGTGTACCGAACCATTACCTGTGCTGACTACACTCCTGCCTGATATACCTGTGTACCGAACCATTGCCTGTGCTGACTACACTCCTGCCTGATATACCTGTGTACCGAACCATTGCCTGTGCTGACTACGCTCCTGCCTGATATACGTGTGTACCGAACCAATACCTGTGCTGACTATGCTCCTGCCTGATATACGTGTGTACCGAACCAATACCTGTGCTGACTACGCTCCTGTCTGATATACCTGTGTACCGAACCATTACCTGTGCTGACTACGCTCCTGCCTGATATACCTGTGTACCGAACCATTGCCTGTGCTGACTACTCACCTGCCTGATATACTTGTGTACCGAACCATTGCCTGTCCTGACTACGCTCCTGCCTGATATACCTGTGTACCGAACCATTACCTGTGCTAACTACGCTCTTGCCTGATATACCTGTGTACCGAACCATTGCCTGTGCTGACTACGCTCCTCCCTGATATACCTGTGTACCGAACCATTACCTGTGCTGACTACGCTCTTGCCTGATATACCTGTGTACCGAACCATTGCCTGTGCTGACTACGCTCTTACCTGATGTACCTGTGTACCGAACCATTACCTGTGCTGACTACGCTCCTCCCTGATATTCCTGTGTACCGAACCATTGCCTGTGCTGACTACACTCTTACCTGATATACCTGTGTACCGAACCATTGCCTGTGCTGACTACACTTCTGCCTGATATACCTGTGTACCGAACCATTGCCTGTGCTGACTACGTTCCTGCCTGATATACCTGTGTACCGAACCATTGCCTGTGCTGACTACGCTCCTGCCTGATATACGTGTGTACCGAACCATTGCCTGCGCTAACTGCGCTCCTCCCTGATATACCTGTGTACGGAACCATTGCCTGTGCTGACTACACTCTTGCCTGATATACCTCTGTACCGAACCATTGCCTGTGCTGACTACGCTCCTGTCTGATATACCTGTGTACCGAACCATTACCTGTGCTGACTACGCTCCTGCCTGATATACCTGTGTACCGAACCATTGCCTGTGCTGACTACTCACCTGCCTGATATACTTGTGTACCGAACCATTGCCTGTCCTGACTACACTCTTACCTGATATACCTGTGTACCGCACCATTGCCTGCGCTGACTGCGCTCCTCCCTGATATACCTGTGTACCGAACCATTGCCTGCGCTGACTGCGCTCCTCCCTGATATACCTGTGTACCGAACCATTACCTGTGCTGACTACGCTCCTCCCTGATATACCTGTGTACCGAACCATTGCCTGTGCTGACTACACTCCTGCCTGATATACCTGTGTACCGATCCATTGCCTGCGCTGACTACGCTCTTACCTGATATACCTGTGTACCAAACCATTGCCTGCGCTGACTGCGCTCCTCCCTGATATACCTGTGTACCGATCCATTGCCTGTGCTGACTACACTCCTGCCTGATATACCTGTGTACCGAACCATTGCCTGTGCTGACTACTCTCCTGCCTGATATACCTGTGTACCGAACCATTGCCTGTGCTGACTACACTCTTACCTGATATACCTGTGTACCGAACCATTGCCTGTGCTGACTACTCTCCTGCCTGATATACCTGTGTACCGAACCATTGCCTGTGCTGACTACACTCTTACCTGATATACCTGTGTACCAAACCATTGCCTGTGCTTGCGGCGGTTCTTGTGAAATATTATTTATTATAGTCCGCACCTCTGGGTCTGCCAGCGCCAATTAGGGTTAGTGCTAGTCCTGCTTCATCGGCTTTGTGACAGTACCCAGCCTTCCATTCTGCCTCTGGTGGCCCATGGCATAGATTCATGTTGCCCGTTGCTTGGCTCAGTGCTGTGATCTCAATATACAGTCCCCTTTTTTTTGCGTAAAGTACAGACTCCCATAGTGCACATGTGCACAAAAATGTGTATGCATAAGTCTGCATCCTACACTTAAGACTCCTTACGGTTAATGAGGCAGAACGGCCGGGCAAAAGTATTTATATAAATAAGAGGATATATAGATCAGGAGACACACTGTGATATTAGATGTAAGAAGGACAGAGGGATATGATAGATAAGTAATAATAGGGATCAGGAAGACAGTATTATATAATAAGAGGATATATAGAACAGGAGACACACTGTGATATTAGATGTAAGAAGGACAGAGGGATATGATAGATCAGTAATAATAGGGATCAGGAAGACAGTATTTATATAATAAGAGGATATATAGAACAGGAGACACACTGTGGGCTTGTTTCATTAGTGGACGTATACTGTGAGCAACTTGCATAACTTATTTTATGCTAAAGAACTCAATAAAGGTAATGACCAATTCAATGTCAAGATACATAGCAAAGTGAATGGGTTCTCAAGTTGTTTATGTAATGTAAATAAATACGTAACATTGAGATGCGCACAACTACGGATATTAAGCAGTGAGGTCAACACAAAGTATGAACTTTATAGTACTCAATGAAATGTCCGTATAATATAAGAACATCCCATGGAGTATCTGTTGGTTTATCTAAACATAAAATAAATAGAAAATTCTCTAGTGTATTGTGGAGATCCATTGTTACCTAATGATTAGGATTTACATTATATGTATTATTATTTTTAGTATAATTTTGTATTATTATTAATAATAATAATAATAATAATAATAATTCATCTGAATACAATTATTGCAAATTAATTAATCTAGTACACATAACTTTTTGTTTTATTTTTATATTTTTATTAATATCCATTTGGGGATATTATAGGTAAATAATAATAAGGACCAGCTAGACAGTATATTAAGGGAGGGGTTATATCACCGGCGCTAGGCGCAGCGTGAATATGTTAGTAATGTAAAAGCAGATATAGAATTAGAGAAATGTTTCTATGTCTGCACTGCGGTGCGGGAGAGCAATACTCTGCACCACAGATGAAGGGTTAAACCCCGGCGCTAGGCGCAGTGGAGTGTAGGGACATGTATTTAGGTAAATTAAAGTAATAAATGTAAAGGTGTAAGTGTGTAGGTGTTGCAGCGCCGGTAGGTAACTGGCGTGCAGCGCCGGTAGGGAACTGGCGTGCAGCGCCGGTAGGGAACTGGCGTGCAGCGCCGGTAGGGAACTGGAGTGTAGTACAGTGTAGATATGTGTATTTTAAATGTAAAATGTCTATAAGTGAATGTGGAATGTTAATGTATATATTACCTTATGGTGGTCCAGCGGGGGCTGCAGGAGCGGCCCTGGATCCCTCACCCCCCGGCAGCCAGATTCAGTGGCTGCCGGAGGAACTTCCACACCAGCCTCCTGGAATAAAGTGGGTCTGGCTGCTCTCCCCTGGTACTGTTTTCGGCCAGGGGTGAGAGCCAGATCCTGGAGCACGGTTACTGGACGTAGTTTTAGGTGGGAGATTTAAAAGATAAATCTCCTGCCCCAGAGAGAGCGGCACCAGGGTGGAGAGTGAACTGAGTCCCCCTCATCCTGGCAGCTCGTAGACAGGGGAGAAGTACACTCCCCCCTGCCACTAGCGTCAATGTTAAAAGGTGTTAACCTCTGTGGGCTGAGTCACGTGCAGGCTGCATGAATCAGCCCAGATTGGTTAAATGGGCAGGAGGACGGATTACCTCCTGCCATGCTAAGTCTCCAAAACTGTGTAAAAGGAGACCTGGCTTACACTGAAATGTATTGTTGTTCCATCTGACCTTCTGATCACTAGTACCATAAACTAGTGTGAACTGTCCTTATCAGGACACTTGAGCTAATAAACATCACTTGTTCAAGATCCTGCTTTGACAACTTCTTCCCTGCTGTAATTCCTGTGATTTACAGATTAGACCCAAATCTAATCCGTTTTCCGGATGTTCTGAAGTTTGGACTAAGCATCCAGTACCAACGCTGTGCCCGCTACCAAGGGGGTAACATCCACAACTGATATGAAAACAAGAGGTCAGGGGTACCAGCAAGGGGCTACCCTAGCAGTGAGAGTTACCCAGAAGGACGTGGTTCTAGATGCCGCTAAGGATCCTAGTGGGACAGCAGCAAAAGCCCCTCCTACTGCATTTAGAGGGACCATTTGGGAGAAAGAGAAGGGGACAGTGGCAAGCCCAGCTGGTACCCAGTGAGACAACAGACAGGGTGGCATAGGAGCCCCTTACTGTCACACATATAAATATATTAAAAAAGATATAAAAACAACCCTCCCCAAAAAAGAAAAAGAATATCACACACAAAAATGGCAGATAATATAATAATAATATAATATAGATAATATAGACCTATTTTCTGCTGTCACATTTATTATTTCTATCTTTGATGTGATTAGAATTTCCTATATTTATTCTGGCTCAATAGTACAACTTCTGGAGTTTTGTATGCTGGATGTAATTCTCAGTATCGCTTCCTTTTCTATGTGAATGGACACTGGCACAGTACCACCTCTCTTGTTCTGTATGCTGCATATGCAGTAATTACCCTCTGTGCCTGATTCATCAAGGTACGTAATCTGCGCATGCCCAGAACCGTTCCACGCGGCACTAAACGCAGCAACGTTCCCTTCATACGCTAAGGACACTTACTACAGCCTATGAATTCTGGGAGGGAACGGGTGGGGTGAGGGGCGATTGTCTGTAGTCAATGTACAGAGTCACGGTGTGAGAAACTCGAGTGCAGAACGCAGACACATCCGATTCAAGCGCAGGACGTCTCTCAGGTACTTGTGTTTCTCTTGTAGCTCTTGCTCCAGCTACAGGGCTAGTCTCAGTCCTGATCAGTAGTGATATGCAGCTATAACATGTCTGCAATAAGGAGCAGCTATAAAAATGTATATTAGATTCAGTAGACATTGACAACACCCTGATAACTGTATTTCAAGGGGGGACAATAAAACCCCACTTTTTTTATTTTTAACTGTTTTATCATTAATGCTGATATTATTAACAGGTGACATCATTAAATAGGATTTTTTTCCTGTGCTTGACATTGACGACAAAGTTTTTTTTGTCCTTTTTTTATTTCCCATGAAATACATTTATTCGGATGTAATAAATGTCTACTGAATATATGATACATTGTTACACTTGCTCCTGATGGCACACACTTGTTATAGCTGTATACACAGCCGTCATCATTAGTAATCAGGACTTAGACCAGCCCTGTAGCTGGAGCAAGAGAACTGGCTGAGAGATGCCCAAAGGCTGAATGGGACGCTGCATCCTGCGCTGGAGCTTAGCACACCCTTACTGCATAGGGACCACATGTATGCACTCAAAATTGTAGGCTGTACTAAGGCTCCTTCGCGCTCGAAGATGCATTGAATGTTGCTGCGTTCTATGGCGCAAGGTCCGGTTCTGTGATTTTGTGGATAATACAAAGTTGGCAGATATGCTCCTTGATGAATGAGGTCCTACATGATTATACACTCGTACAGTGGGCCTGATTCATTAAGGAAAGTTAAGCAAAAGTAAGTAAGGCAAAACCATGTTGCATTGGAGGGGGAGGTAAATTTAAAATGTGAGGACAGATTTATATTTGGGGTAGAGCATGTCCTAGATCAACTTTAAATTTCAGTGTACAAATGAGCTATCATGTATTTGTGTGCTACATGAAGAAACAGATAGTATTTTCCTTATGTGCAAAATAATAAACTAATTTGCACCCCTTGCTTTGTAACATGGTTATGTCCTGAAAACTTGAGTAAGAAAACGTACTCAATGTTTTGCTTAACTTTCCTTAATGAATCAGGCCCCATATCACTTATTTTGTCATCATGATCGTATACTTGCTCGCTGATTAAGGGCACACAAAGATACAGCACCTAAAATACATACCTAACGATAGGAGTAACGCATGATTAACTTGGTCTGCTCTCCATGTTTGTACGTTAATGCCGTGGACACATCTGACTAGCGCTGAGTGCTTGATGAACCTGTGAGCATGTAAAGCAGTATATTGTAATTACATAGAGGGAGCAGTGCATGCTGGGGCAGACACTGTCACGTGTGGAGGCAATGTGCCCTTCCTGATGTCATTTCAGGAGGTTATTACAGTATTCCTAGAGCACTTTGTAGGTATAGGGAAGATGCTATGTGATGTGTTCCCATAACATACTCAGACTCTGTTCTTCTTTAGCATTTTAAATGCTTTATTTAATTTAAAGTTAAAGAATAAGAAGAAATCTAATATACATTATTATAAGGACAGTATAGTACAGCTCTTCAGTATTGTAAACATAGGAACAGCAATTTACGTACAAAAATGTAAACATCTGGTAAGAGTTCCTGGAAATAGGAAAGGTGACACGTGACGATTGTGGTGTGACAGTGTCATATATATATATATATATATATATATATATATATATATTTATTTATTTGTGTGTCTCTATGGAAACTCCAGGCATGCATGTTGCTTAGTAACTGATGTCATTTGATGGGTGTTGGAGGAAGTGTAAAAGTTTCTGACGGGGGAGTAATTTATCACTTCTGGATTGTAAGTGTGGGATATAAAGCCAAGGGCTGCACATACAGGGTGGAGTGAGACATCGCATTAGCATACTGCTATGTGTGGGATAAGTGTAAGAGAGCTGAGTGGTAAGGTGGCAGTGTAAGAGAGCTGGATGATGGTAATAGTACTGTAAGAGAGCTGAGTGTTAGGGGGAGCAGTGTAAGAGAGCTGGATGGTGGTAATAGTACTGTAAGAGAGCTGAGTGTTAGGGAGAGCAGTGTAAGAGAGCTTGATGGTGGTAATAGTACTGTAAGAGATCTGAGTGTTAGGGGGAGCAGTGTAAGAGAGCTGGATGGTGGTAATAGTACTGTAAGAAAGCTAAGTGTTAGGGGGAGCAGTGTAAGAGAGCTGGATGGTGGTAATAGTACTGTAAGAGAGCTGAGTGTTAGGGAGAGCAGTGTAAGAGAGCTGGATGGTGGTAATAGTACTGTAAGAGAGCTGAGTGTTAGGGGGAGCAGTGTAAGAGAGCTGGATGGTGGTAATAGTACTGTAAGAGAGCTGAGTGTTAGGGGGAGCAGTGTAAGAGAGCTGGATGGTGGTGAGAGCAGTGTAAGAGAGCTGAGTGTTAGGGGGAGCAGAGTAAGAGAGCTGAGTGTTGGAGGGAGCTGGTTGGTGGTGACAGTACTGTAAGAGAGTTGGGTCTTTGGGAGAGCAGTGTAAGAGCTGAGTGTTGAGGATAGCAGTATAAGAGAGCTGAGCATTAGGGGGACAAGCATAAGAGAGCTGGATGGTGGTGATAGTACTGTAAGAGAGTTGAGTTTTTGAGGAAGCAGTATAAAAGAACTGGGTGGTGGTCAGAGAGCAGCAAAAAAAGTACTGTAGAGCATTGTATAGGAGATTGGTGGTGGTAATGGGAGTAATTGAAAGAGAGCTAAGTTGTTGGGGAGAGTAGTATTCGTGAGCTGAGTGATTGGGGGAGCAGTGTAATAGAACATGGAGATGGGGGTTATTGTAAGGGAGCTGAGTGATTGGGGAGCAGTGTAATAGAACATGGAGATGGGGGTTATTGTAAGAGAGCTGAGTGATTGGGGAGCAGTGTAATCGAACATGGAGATTGGGGTTATTGTAAGAGAGCTGAGTGATTGGGGAGCAGTGTAACAGAACATAGAGACGGGGGTTATTGTAAGGGAGCTGAGTGATTGGGGAGCAGTGTAATAGAACATGGAGATGGGGGTTATTGTAAGAGAGCTGAGTGATTGGGGAGCAGTGTAATCGAACATGGAGATTGGGGTTATTGTAAGAGAGCTGAGTGATTGGGGAGCAGTGTAATAGAACATAGAGACGGAGGTTATTGTAAGAGAGTTGAGTGATTGGGGAGCAGTGTAATAGAACATGGAGATGGGGGTTATTGTAAGAGAGCTGAGTGATTGGGGAGCAGTGCAATAGAAAATGGAGGCGGGGGTTATTGTAAGAGAGCTGAGTGATTGGGAAGCAGTGTAATAGAACATGGAGACGGGGGTTATTGTAAGAGAGCTGAGTGATTGGGGAGCAGTGTAATAGAACATGGAGATGGGGGTTATTGTAAGAGAGCTGAGTGATTGGGGGAGCAGTGTAATAGAACATGGAGATGGGGGTTATTGTAAGAGAGCTGAGTGATTGGGGAGCAGTGTAATAGAACATGGAGACGGGGTTATTGTAAGAGAGCTGAGTGATTGGGGAGCAGTGTAATAGAACATGGAGACGGGGGTTATTGTAAGAGAGCTGAGTGATTGGGGAAGAGTGTAATAGAACATGGAGATGGGGGTTATTGTAAGAGAGCTGAGTGATTGGGGGAGCAGTGTAATAGAACATGGAGATGGGGGTTATTGTAAGAGAGCTGAGTGATTGGGGAGCAGTGTAATAGAACATGGAGACGGGGTTATTGTAAGAGAGCTGAGTGATTGGGGGAGCAGTGTAATAGAACATGGAGACGGGGTTATTGTTAGAGAGCTGAGTGATTGGGGGAGCAGTGTAATAGAACATGGAGATGGGGGCTATTGTAAGAGAGCTGAGTGATTGGGGAGCAGTGTAATAGAACATGGAGACGGGGGTTATTGTACGAGAGCTGAGTGATTGGGAAGCAGTGTAATAGAACATGGAGACGGGGGTTATTGTAAGAGAGCTGAGTGATTGGGGAGCAGTGTAATAGAACATGGAGACGGGGTTATTGTAAGAGAGCTGAGTGATTGGGGGAGCAGTGTAATAGAACATGGAGATGGGGTTATTGTTAGAGAGCTGAGTGATTGGGGGAGCAGTGTAATAGAACATGGAGATGGGGGTTATTGTAAGAGAGCTGAGTGATTGGGGAGCAGTGTAATAGAACATGGAGACGGGGGTTATTGTAAGAGAGCTGAGTGATTGGGGAGCAGTGTAATAGAACATGAAGAAGGGGGTTATTGTAAGAGAGCTGAGTGATTGGGGAGCAGTGTAATAGAACATGGAGACGGGGGTTATTGTAAGAGAGCTGAGTGATTGGGGAGCAGTGTAATAGAACATGGAGACGGGGGTTATTGTAAGAGAGCTGAGTGATTGGGGAGCAGTGTAATAGAACATGGAGATGGGGGTTATTGTAAGAGAGCTGAGTGATTGGGGAGCAGTGTAATAGAACATGGAGACGGGGTTATTGTAAGAGAGCTGAGTGATTGGGGGAGCAGTGTAATAGAACATGGAGACGGGGTTATTGTTAGAGAGCTGAGTGATTGGGGGAGCAGTGTAATAGAACATGGAGATGGAGGTTATTGTAAGAGAGCTGAGTGATTGGGGAGCAGTGTAATAGAACATGGAGACGGGGGTTATTGTACGAGAGCTGAGTGACTGGGAAGCAGTGTAATAGAACATGGAGACGGGGGTTATTGTAAGAGAGCTGAGTGATTGGGGGAGCAGTGTAATAGAACATGGAGACGGGGTTATTGTTAGAGAGCTGAGTGATTGGGGAGCAGTGTAATAGAACATGGAGACGGGGGTTATTGTAAGAGAGCTGAGTGATTGGGGGAGCAGTGTAATAGAACATGGAGACGGGGTTATTGTAAGAGAGCTGAGTGATTGGGGAGCAGTGTAATAGAACATGGAGACGGGGTTATTGTAAGAGAGCTGAGTGATTGGGGAGCAGTGTAATAGAACATGGAGATGGGGGTTATTGTAAGAGAGCTGAGTGATTGGGGAGCAGTGTAATAGAACATGGAGATGGGGGTTATTGTAAGAGAGCTGAGTGATTGGGGAGCAGTGTAATAGAACATGGAGATGGGGGTTATTGTAAGAGAGCTGAGTGGTTGGGGGGGGCAGTGTAATAGAACATGGAGATGGGGGTTATTGTAAGAGAGCTGAGTGGTTGGGGGAGCAGTGTAATAGAACATGGAGATGGGGGTTATTGTAAGAGAGCTGAGTGATTGGGGAGCAGTGTAATAGAACATGGAGATGGGGGTTATTGTAAGAGAGCTGAGTGATTGGGGAGCAGTGTAATAGAACATGGAGATGGGGGTTATTGTAAGAGAGCTGAGTGATTGGGGAGCAGTGTAATAGAACATGGAGACGGGGGTAATTTTAAGAGAGCTGAGTGATTGGAGAGCAGTGTAATAGAACATGGAGATGGGGGTTATTGTAAGAGAGCTGAGTGATTGGGGAGCAGTGTAATAGAACATGGAGATGGGGGTTATTGTAAGAGAGCTGAGTGATTGGGGAGCAGTGTAATAGAACATGGAGATGGGGGTTATTGTAAGAGAGCTGAGTGATTGGGGAGCAGTGTAATAGAACATGGAGACGGGGGTTATTGTAAGAGAGCTGAGTGATTGGGGAGCAGTGTAATAGAACATGGAGATTGGGGTTATTGTAAGAGAGCTGAGTGATTGGGGGAGCAGTGTAATAGAACATGGAGACGGGGGTTATTGTAAGAGAGCTGAGTGATTGGGGGAGCAGTGTAATAGAACAAAGAGACGGGGGTTATTGTAAGAGAGCTGAGTGATTGGGGAGCAGTGTAATCGAACATGGAGATGGGGGTTATTGTAAGAGAGCTGAGTGATTGGGGAGCAGTGTAATAGAACATGGAGATGGGGGCTATTGTAAGAGAGCTGAGTGATTGGGGAGCAGTGTAATAGAACATAGAGACGGGGATTATTGTAAGAGAGCTGAGTGATTGGGAAGCAGTGTAATAGAACATAGAGACGGGGGTTATTGTAAGAGAGCTGAGTGATTGGGGAGCAGTGTAATAGAACATAGAGACGGGGGTTATTGTAAGAGAGCTGAGTGATTGGGGAGCAGTGTAATCGAACATGGAGACGGGGGTTATTGTAAGAGAGCTGAGTGATTGGGGAAGAGTGTAATAGAACATGGAGATGGGGGTTATTGTAAGAGAGCTGAGTGATTGGGGGAGCAGTGTAATAGAACATGGAGATGGGGGTTATTGTAAGAGAGCTGAGTGATTGGGGAGCAGTGTAATAGAACATGGAGACGGGGTTATTGTAAGAGAGCTGAGTGATTGGGGGAGCAGTGTAATAGAACATGGAGACGGGGTTATTGTTAGAGAGCTGAGTGATTGGGGGAGCAGTGTAATAGAACATGGAGATGGGGGCTATTGTAAGAGAGCTGAGTGATTGGGGAGCAGTGTAATAGAACATGGAGACGGGGGTTATTGTACGAGAGCTGAGTGATTGGGAAGCAGTGTAATAGAACATGGAGACGGGGGTTATTGTAAGAGAGCTGAGTGATTGGGGAGCAGTGTAATAGAACATGGAGACGGGGTTATTGTAAGAGAGCTGAGTGATTGGGGGAGCAGTGTAATAGAACATGGAGACGGGGTTATTGTTAGAGAGCTGAGTGATTGGGGGAGCAGTGTAATAGAACATGGAGATGGGGGTTATTGTAAGAGAGCTGAGTGATTGGGGAGCAGTGTAATAGAACATGGAGACGGGGGTTATTGTAAGAGAGCTGAGTGATTGGGGAGCAGTGTAATAGAACATGGAGAAGGGGGTTATTGTAAGAGAGCTGAGTGATTGGGGAGCAGTGTAATAGAACATGGAGACGGGGGTTATTGTAAGAGAGCTGAGTGATTGGGGAGCAGTGTAATAGAACATGGAGACGGGGGTTATTGTAAGAGAGCTGAGTGATTGGGGAGCAGTGTAATAGAACATGGAGATGGGGGTTATTGTAAGAGAGCTGAGTGATTGGGGAGCAGTGTAATAGAACATGGAGACGGGGTTATTGTAAGAGAGCTGAGTGATTGGGGGAGCAGTGTAATAGAACATGGAGACGGGGTTATTGTTAGAGAGCTGAGTGATTGGGGGAGCAGTGTAATAGAACATGGAGATGGAGGTTATTGTAAGAGAGCTGAGTGATTGGGGAGCAGTGTAATAGAACATGGAGACGGGGGTTATTGTACGAGAGCTGAGTGACTGGGAAGCAGTGTAATAGAACATGGAGACGGGGGTTATTGTAAGAGAGCTGAGTGATTGGGGGAGCAGTGTAATAGAACATGGAGACGGGGTTATTGTTAGAGAGCTGAGTGATTGGGGAGCAGTGTAATAGAACATGGAGACGGGGGTTATTGTAAGAGAGCTGAGTGATTGGGGGAGCAGTGTAATAGAACATGGAGACGGGGTTATTGTAAGAGAGCTGAGTGATTGGGGAGCAGTGTAATAGAACATGGAGACGGGGTTATTGTAAGAGAGCTGAGTGATTGGGGAGCAGTGTAATAGAACATGGAGATGGGGGTTATTGTAAGAGAGCTAAGTGATTGGGGAGCAGTGTAATAGAACATGGAGATGGGGGTTATTGTAAGAGAGCTGAGTGATTGGGGAGCAGTGTAATAGAACATGGAGATGGGGGTTATTGTAAGAGAGCTGAGTGGTTGGGGGGGGCAGTGTAATAGAACATGGAGATGGGGGTTATTGTAAGAGAGCTGAGTGGTTGGGGGAGCAGTGTAATAGAACATGGAGATGGGGGTTATTGTAAGAGAGCTGAGTGATTGGGGAGCAGTGTAATAGAACATGGAGATGGGGGTTATTGTAAGAGAGCTGAGTGATTGGGGAGCAGTGTAATAGAACATGGAGATGGGGGTTATTGTAAGAGAGCTGAGTGATTGGGGAGCAGTGTAATAGAACATGGAGACGGGGGTAATTTTAAGAGAGCTGAGTGATTGGAGAGCAGTGTAATAGAACATGGAGATGGGGGTTATTGTAAGAGAGCTGAGTGATTGGGGAGCAGTGTAATAGAACATGGAGATGGGGGTTATTGTAAGAGAGCTGAGTGATTGGGGAGCAGTGTAATAGAACATGGAGATGGGGGTTATTGTAAGAGAGCTGAGTGATTGGGGAGCAGTGTAATAGAACATGGAGACGGGGGTTATTGTAAGAGAGCTGAGTGATTGGGGAGCAGTGTAATAGAACATGGAGATTGGGGTTATTGTAAGAGAGCTGAGTGATTGGGGGAGCAGTGTAATAGAACATGGAGACGGGGGTTATTGTAAGAGAGCTGAGTGATTGGGGGAGCAGTGTAATAGAACAAAGAGACGGGGGTTATTGTAAGAGAGCTGAGTGATTGGGGAGCAGTGTAATCGAACATGGAGATGGGGGTTATTGTAAGAGAGCTGAGTGATTGGGGAGCAGTGTAATAGAACATGGAGATGGGGGCTATTGTAAGAGAGCTGAGTGATTGGGGAGCAGTGTAATAGAACATAGAGACGGGGATTATTGTAAGAGAGCTGAGTGATTGGGAAGCAGTGTAATAGAACATAGAGACGGGGGTTATTGTAAGAGAGCTGAGTGATTGGGGAGCAGTGTAATCGAACATGGAGATGGGGGTTATTGTAAGAGAGCTGAGTGATTGGGGAGCAGTGTAATAGAACATGGAGATGGGGGTTATTGTAAGAGAGCTGAGTGATTGGGGAGCAGTGTAATAGAACATGGAGACGGGGGTTATTGTAAGAGAGCTGAGTGATTGGGGAGCAGTGTAATAGAACATGGAGATGGGGGTTATTGTAAGAGAGCTGAGTGATTGGGGAGCAGTGTAATAGAACATGGAGACGGGGGTTATTGTAAGAGAGCTGAGTGGTTGGGGAGCAGTGTAATAGAACATGGAGATGGGGGTTATTGTAAGAGAGCTGAGTGGTTGGGGAGCAGTGTAATAGAACATGGAGACGGGGGTTATTGTAAGAGAGCTGAGTGATTGGGGAGCAGTGTAATAGAACATGGAGACGGGGGTTATTGTAAGAGAGCTGAGTGATTGGGGAGCAGTGTAATAGAACATGAAGACGGGGGTTATTGTAAGAGAGCTGAGTGATTGGGGAGCAGTGTAATAGAACATGGAGATGGGGGTTATTGTAAGAGAGCTGAGTGATTGGGGAGCAGTGTAATAGAACATGGAGACGGGGGTTATTGTAAGAGAGCTGAGTGATTGGGGAGCAGTGTAATAGAACATGGAGATTGGGGTTATTGTAAGAGAGCTGAGTGATTGGGGGAGCAGTGTAATAGAACATGGAGACGGGGGTTATTGTAAGAGAGCTGAGTGATTGGGGGAGCAGTGTAATAGAACAAAGAGACGGGGGTTATTGTAAGAGAGCTGAGTGATTGGGGAGCAGTGTAATCGAACATGGAGATGGGGGCTATTGTAAGAGAGCTGAGTGATTGGGGAGCAGTGTAATAGAACATAGAGACGGGGATTATTGTAAGAGAGCTGAGTGATTGGGGAGCAGTGTAATAGAACATAGAGACGGGGGTTATTGTAAGAGAGCTGAGTGATTGGGGAGCAGTGTAATCGAACATGGAGATGGGGGTTATTGTAAGAGAGCTGAGTGATTGGGGAGCAGTGTAATAGAACATGGAGATGGGGGTTATTGTAAGAGAGCTGAGTGATTGGGGAGCAGTGTAATAGAACATGGAGACGGGGGTTATTGTAAGAGAGCTGAGTGATTGGGGAGCAGTGTAATAGAACATGGAGATGGGGGTTATTGTAAGAGAGCTGAGTGATTGGGGAGCAGTGTAATAGAACATGGAGACGGGGGTTATTGTAAGAGAGCTGAGTGGTTGGGGAGCAGTGTAATAGAACATGGAGATGGGGGTTATTGTAAGAGAGCTGAGTGGTTGGGGAGCAGTGTAATAGAACATGGAGACGGGGGTTATTGTAAGAGAGCTGAGTGATTGGGGAGCAGTGTAATTGAACATGGAGATGGGGGTTATTGTAAGAGAGCTGAGTGATTGGGGAGCAGTGTAATAGAACATGGAGATGGGGGTTATTGTAAGAGAGCTGAGTGATTGGGGAGCAGTGTAATAGAACATGGAGACGGGGGTAATTTTAAGAGAGCTGAGTGATTGGAGAGCAGTGTAATAGAACATGGAGATGGGGGTTATTGTAAGAGAGCTGAGTGATTGGGGAGCAGTGTAATAGAACATGGAGATGGGGGTTATTGTAAGAGAGCTGAGTGATTGGGGAGCAGTGTAATAGAACATGGAGATGGGGGTTATTGTAAGAGAGCTGAGTGATTGGGGAGCAGTGTAATAGAACATGGAGACGGGGGTTATTGTAAGAGAGCTGAGTGATTGGGGAGCAGTGTAATAGAACATGGAGACGGGGTTTATTGTAAGAGAGCTGAGTGATTGGGGGAGCAATGTAATAGAATATGGAGACGGGGTTATTGTAAGAGAGCTGAGTGATTGGGGAGCAGTGTAATAGAACATGGAGACGGGGGTTATTGTAAGAGAGCTGAGTGATTGGGGAGCAGTGTAATAGAACATGGAGACGAGGGTTATTGTAAGAGAGCTGAGTGATTGGGGGAGCAGTGTAATAGAACATGGAGATGGGGGTTATTGTAAGAGAGCTGAGTGATTGGGGAGCAGTGTAATAGAACATGGAGATGGGGGTTATTGTAAGAAAGCTGAGTGGTTGGGGAGCAGTGTAATAGAACATGGAGATGGGGGTTATTGTAAGAGAGCTGAGTGATTGGGGGAGCAGTGTAATAGAACATGGAGACGGGGGTTATTGTAAGAGAGCTGAGTGATTGGGGGAGCAGTGTAATAGAACATGGAGACGGGGGTTATTGTAAAAGAGCTGAGTGATTAGGGGAGCAGTGTAATAGAACATGGAGACGGGGGTTATTGTAAGAGAGCTGAGTGATTGGGGGAGCAGTGTAATAGAACATAGAGACGGGGGTTATTGTAAGAGAGCTGAGTGATTGGGGAGCAGTGTAATCGAACATGGAGATGGGGGTTATTGTAAGAGAGCTGAGTGATTGGGGAGCAGTGTAATAGAACATGGAGATGGGGGTTATTGTAAGAGAGCTGAGTGATTGGGGAGCAGTGTAATAGAACATAGAGACGGGGATTATTGTAAGAGAGCTGAGTGATTGGGGGAGCAGTGTAATAGAACATGGAGATGGGTTTTTTTTTAAGAGAGCTGAGTGATTGGGAAGCAGTGTAATAGAACATGGAGATGGGGGTTATTGTAAGAGAGCTGAGTGGTTGGGGAGCAGTGTAATAGAACATGGAGACGGGGGTTATTGTAAGAGAGCTGAGTGATTGGGGAGCAGTGTAATAGAACATGGAGATGGGGGTTATTGTAAGAGAGCTGAGTGATTGGGGAGCAGTGTAATAGAACATGGAGATGGGGGTTATTGTAAGAGAGCTGAGTGATTGGGGAGCAGTGTAATAGAACATGGAGACGGGGGTAATTTTAAGAGAGCTGAGTGATTGGAGAGCAGTGTAATAGAACATGGAGATGGGGGTTATTGTAAGAGAGCTGAGTGATTGGGGAGCAGTGTAATAGAACATGGAGATGGGGGTTATTGTAAGAGAGCTGAGTGATTGGGGAGCAGTGTAATAGAACATGGAGATGGGGGTTATTGTAAGAGAGCTGAGTGATTGGGGAGCAGTGTAATAGAACATGGAGACGGGGGTTATTGTAAGAGAGCTGAGTGATTGGGGAGCAGTGTAATAGAACATGGAGACGGGGTTTATTGTAAGAGAGCTGAGTGATTGGGGGAGCAGTGTAATAGAATATGGAGACGGGGTTATTGTAAGAGAGCTGAGTGATTGGGGAGCAGTGTAATAGAACATGGAGACGGGGGTTATTGTAAGAGAGCTGAGTGATTGGGGAGCAGTGTAATAGAACATGGAGACGAGGGTTATTGTAAGAGAGCTGAGTGATTGGGGGAGCAGTGTAATAGAACATGGAGATGGGGGTTATTGTAAGAGAGCTGAGTGATTGGGGAGCAGTGTAATAGAACATGGAGATGGGGGTTATTGTAAGAAAGCTGAGTGGTTGGGGAGCAGTGTAATAGAACATGGAGATGGGGGTTATTGTAAGAGAGCTGAGTGATTGGGGGAGCAGTGTAATAGAACATGGAGACGGGGGTTATTGTAAGAGAGCTGAGTGATTGGGGGAGCAGTGTAATAGAACATGGAGACGGGGGTTATTGTAAAAGAGCTGAGTGATTAGGGGAGCAGTGTAATAGAACATGGAGACGGGGGTTATTGTAAGAGAGCTGAGTGATTGGGGGAGCAGTGTAATAGAACATAGAGACGGGGGTTATTGTAAGAGAGCTGAGTGATTGGGGAGCAGTGTAATCGAACATGGAGATGGGGGTTATTGTAAGAGAGCTGAGTGATTGGGGAGCAGTGTAATAGAACATGGAGATGGGGGTTATTGTAAGAGAGCTGAGTGATTGGGGAGCAGTGTAATAGAACATAGAGACGGGGATTATTGTAAGAGAGCTGAGTGATTGGGGGAGCAGTGTAATAGAACATGGAGATGGGGTTTTTTTTAAGAGAGCTGAGTGATTGGGAAGCAGTGTAATAGAACATGGAGATGGGGGTTATTGTAAGAGAGCTGAGTGATTGGGGAGCAGTGTAATAGAACATGGAGACGGGGGTTATTATAAGAGAGCTGAGTGATTGGGGAGCAGTGTAATAGAACATGGAGACGGGGGTTATTGTAAGAGAGCTGAGTGATTGGGGAGCAGTGTAATAGAACATGGAGACGGGGGTTATTGTAAGAGATCTGAGTGATTGGGAAGCAGTGTAATAGAACATGGAGACGGGGGTTATTGTAAGAGAGCTGAGTGATTGGGTAACAGTGTAATAGAACATGGAGACGGGGGTTATTGTAAGAGAGCTGAGTGATTGGGGAGCAGTGTAATAGAACATAGAGACGGGGGTTATTGTACGAGAGCTGAGTGATTGGGGAGCAGTGTAATAGAACATAGAGACGGGGGTTATTGTAAGAGAGCTGAGTGATTGAGGAGCAGTGTAATAGAACCTGGAGACGGGGTTATTGTAAGAGAGCTGAGTGATTGGGGAGCAGTGTAACAGAACATAGAGACGGGGGTTATTGTAAGAGAGCTGAGTGATTGGGGAGCAGTGTAATAGAAAATGGAGACGGGGTTATTGTAAGAGAGCTGAGTGATTGGGGAGCAGTGTAATAGAACATAGAGACGGAGGTTATTGTTAGAGAGCTGAGTGATTGGGGAGCAGTGTAATAGAACATGGAGATGGGGGTTATTGTAAGAGAGCTGAGTGATTGGGGAGTAGTGTAATAGAACATAGAGACGGGGGTTATTGTACGAGAGCTGAGTGATTGGGGAGCAGTGTAATAGAACATAGAGACGGGGGTTATTGTAAGAGAGCTGAGTGATTGGGGAGCAGTGTAATAGAACATAGAGACGGGGGTTATTGTAAGAGAGCTGAGTGATTGGGGAGCAGTGTAATAGAACATGGAGATGGGGGTTATTGTAAGAGAGCTGAGTGGTTGGGGGAGCAGTGTAATAGAACATGGAGACGGGGGTTATTTTACGAGAGCTGAGTGATTGGGGGAGCAGTGTAATAGAATATAGAGACGGGGTTTATTGTAAGAGAGCTGAGTGATTGGGAAGCAGTGTAATAGAACATGGAGACGGGGGTTATTGTACGAGAGCTGAGTGATTAGGGGAGCAGTGTAATAGAACATGGAGATGGGGGTTATTGTAAGAGAGCTGAGTGATTGGGAAGCAGTGTAATAGAACATGGAGACGGGGGTTATTGTACGAGAGCTGAGTGATTGGGGAGCAGTGTAATAGAACATAGAGACGGGGGTTATTGTAAGAGAGCTGAGTGATTGGGGAGCAGTGTAATAGAACATGGAGACGGGGGTTATTGTAAGAGAGCTGAGTGATTGGGGGAGCAGTGTAATCGAACATGGAGATTGGGGTTATTGTAAGAGAGCTGAGTGATTGGGGAGCAGTGTAATAGAACATGGAGACGGGGGTTATTGTAAGAGAGCTGAGTGATTGGGGGAGCAGTGTAATAGAACATGGAGATGGGGGTTATTGTAAGAGAGCTGAGTGATTGGGGGAGAAGTGTAATAGAACATGGAGATGGGGGTTATTGTAAGAGAGCTGAGTGATTGGGGAGCAGTGTAATAGAACATGGAGATGGGGGTTATTGTAAGAGAGCTGAGTGGTTGGGGAGCAGTGTAATAGAACAGGGAGATGGGGGTTATTGTAAGAGAGCTGAGTGATTGGGGGAGCAGTGTAATAGAACATGGAGACGGGGGTTATTGTAAAAGAGCTGAGTGATTAGGGGAGCAGTGTAATAGAACATGGAGACGGGGGTTATTGTAAGAGAGCTGAGTGAATAGGGGCGCAGTGTAATAGAACATAGAGACGGGGGTTATTGTAAGAGAGCTGAGTGATTGGGGAGCAGTGTAATCGAACATGGAGATGGGGGTTATTGTAAGAGAGCTGAGTGATTGGGGAGCAGTGTAATAGAACATGGAGATGGGGGTTATTGTAAGAGAGCTGAGTGATTGGGGAGCAGTGTAATAGAACATGGAGACGGGGATTATTGTAAGAGAGCTGAGTGATTGGGGAGCAGTGTAATAGAACATAGAGACGGGGGTTATTGTAAGAGAGCTGAGTGATTGGGGAGCAGTGTAATCGAACATGGAGATGGGGGTTATTGTAAGATTGGGGAGCAGTGTAATAGAACATAGAGACGGGGGTTATTGTAAGAGAGCTGAGTGATTGGGGAGCAGTGTAATAGAACATGGAGATGGGGGTTATTGTAAGAGAGCTGAGTGATTGGGGGAGCAATGTAATAGAACATGGAGATGGGGGTTTTTGTACGAGAGCTGAGTGATTAGGGGAGCAGTGTAATAGAACATGGAGATGGGGGTTATTGTAAGAGAGCTGAGTGATTGGGAAGCAGTGTAATAGAACATGGAGACGGGGGTTATTGTACGAGAGCTGAGTGATTGGGGAGCAGTGTAATAGAACATAGAGACGGGGGTTATTGTAAGAGAGCTGAGTGATTGGGGAGCAGTGTAATAGAACATGGAGACGGGGGTTATTGTACGAGAGCTGAGTGATTAGGGGAGCAGTGTAATAGAACATGGAGATGGGGGTTATTGTAAGAGAGCTGAGTGATTGGGAAGCAGTGTAATAGAACATGGAGACGGGGGTTATTGTACGAGAGCTGAGTGATTGGGGAGCAGTGTAATAGAACATAGAGACGGGGGTTATTGTAAGAGAGCTGAGTGATTGGGGAGCAGTGTAATAGAACATGGAGACGGGGGTTATTGTAAGAGAGCTGAGTGATTGGGGGATCAGTGTAATCGAACATGGAGATTGGGGTTATTGTAAGAGAGCTGAGTGATTGGGGAGCAGTGTAATAGAACATGGAGACGGGGGTTATTGTAAGAGAGCTGAGTGATTGGGGGAGCAGTGTAATAGAACATGGAGATGGGGGTTATTGTAAGAGAGCTGAGTGATTGGGGGAGCAGTGTAATAGAACATGGAGATGGGGGTTATTGTAAGAGAGCTGAGTGATTGGGGAGCAGTGTAATAGAACATGGAGATGGGGGTTATTGTAAGAGAGCTGAGTGGTTGGGGAGCAGTGTAATAGAACAGGGAGATGGGGGTTATTGTAAGAGAGCTGAGTGATTGGGGGAGCAGTGTAATAGAACATGGAGACGGGGGTTATTGTAAAAGAGCTGAGTGATTAGGGGAGCAGTGTAATAGAACATGGAGACGGGGGTTATTGTAAGAGAGCTGAGTGATTGGGGGAGCAGTGTAATAGAACATAGAGACGGGGGTTATTGTAAGAGAGCTGAGTGATTGGGGAGCAGTGTAATCGAACATGGAGATGGGGGTTATTGTAAGAGAGCTGAGTGATTGGGGAGCAGTGTAATAGAACATGGAGATGGGGGTTATTGTAAGAGAGCTGAGTGATTGGGGAGCAGTGTAATAGAACATGGAGACGGGGATTATTGTAAGAGAGCTGAGTGATTGGGGAGCAGTGTAATAGAACATAGAGACGGGGGTTATTGTAAGAGAGCTGAGTGATTGGGGAGCAGTGTAATCGAACATGGAGATGGGGGTTATTGTAAGATTGGGGAGCAGTGTAATAGAACATAGAGACGGGGGTTATTGTAAGAGAGCTGAGTGATTGGGGAGCAGTGTAATAGAACATGGAGATGGGGGTTATTGTAAGAGAGCTGAGTGATTGGGGGAGCAATGTAATAGAACATGGAGATGGGGGTTTTTGTAAGAGAGCTGAGTGATTGGGAAGCAGTGTAATAGAACATGGAGATGGGGGTTATTGTAAGAGAGCTGAGTGATTGGGGAGCAGTGTAATAGAACATGGAGACGGGGGTTATTATAAGAGAGCTGAGTGATTGGGGAGCAGTGTAATAGAACATGGAGACGGGGGTTATTGTAAGAGAGCTGAGTGATTGGGGAGCAGTGTAATAGAACATGGAGATGGGGGTTATTGTAAGAGAACTGAGTGATTGGGGAGCAGTGTAATAGAACATGGAGACGGGGGTTATTGTAAGAGATCTGAGTGATTGGGAAGCAGTGTAATAGAACATGGAGACGGGGGTTATTGTAAGAGAGCTGAGTGATTGGGTAACAGTGTAATAGAACATGGAGACGGGGGTTATTGTAAGAGAGCTGAGTGATTGGGGAGCAGTGTAATAGAACATAGAGACGGGGGTTATTGTACGAGAGCTGAGTGATTGAGGAGCAATGTAATAGAACCTGGAGACGGGGTTATTGTAAGAGAGCTGAGTGATTGGGGAGCAGTGTAATAGAAAATGGAGACGGGGTTATTGTAAGAGAGCTGAGTGATTGGGAAGCAGTGTAATAGAACATGGAGACGGGGGTTATTGTACGAGAGCTGAGTGATTAGGGGAGCAGTGTAATAGAAAATGGAGACGGGGGGTTATTGTAAGAGAGCTGAGTGATTGGGGAGCAGTGTAATAGAACATGGAGACGGGGTTATTGTAAGAGAGCTGAGTGATTGGGAAGCAGTGTAATAGAACATGGAGATGGGGGTTATTGTACGAGAGCTGAGTGATTAGGGGAGCAGTGTAATAGAAAATGGAGACGGGGGGTTATTGTAAGAGAGCTGAGTGATTGGGGAGCAGTGTAATAGAACATGGAGACGGGGGTTATTGTAAGAGAGCTGAGTGATTGGGAAGCAGTGTAATAGAACATGGAGACGGGGGTTATTGCAAGAGAGCTGAGTGATTGGGGAGCAGTGTAATAGAACATGGAGACGGGGGTTATTGTAAGAGAGCTGAGTGATTGGGGGAGCAGTGTAATAGAACATAGAGACGGGGGTTATTGTAAGAGAGCTGAGTGATTGGGGGAGCAGTGTAATAGAACATGGAGACGGGGTTTATTGTAAGAGAGCTGAGTGATTGGGGGAGCAGTGTAATAGAACATGGAGACGGGGTTATTGTAAGAGAGCTGAGTGTTTGGGGAGCAGTGTAATAGAACCTGGAGACGGGGTTATTGTAAGAGAGCTGAGTGATTAGGGAGCAGTGTAATAGAACATGGATACGGGGTTTATTGTAAGAGAGCTGAGTGATTGGGGAGCAGTGTAATAGAACATGGAGACGGGGTTATTGTAAGAGAGCTGAGTGTTTGGGGAGCAGTGTAATAGAACCTGGAGACGGGGTTATTGTAAGAGAGCTGAGTGATTGGGGAGCAGTGTAATAGAACATGGAGACGGGGGTTATTGTAAGAGAGCTGAGTGATTGGGGAGCAGTGTAATAGAAAATGGAGACAGGGGTTATTGTAAGAGAGCTGAGTGATTGGGGAGCAGTGTAATAGAACATAGAGACGGAGGTTATTGTTAGAGAGCTGAGTGATTGGGGAGCAGTGTAATAGAACATGGAGACGGGGGTTATTGTAAGAGAGCTGAGTGATTGGGGAGCAGTGTAATAGAACATAGAGACGGGGGTTATTGTAAGAGAGCTGAGTGATTGGGGAGCAGTGTAATCGAACATGGAGATGTGGGTTATTGTAAGAGAGCTGAGTGATTGGGGAGCAGTGTAATAGAACATGGAGATGGGGTTATTGTAAGAGAGCTGAGTGATTGGGGAGCAGTGTAATAGAACCTGGAGACGGGGTTATTGTAAGAGAGCTGAGTGATTGGGGAGCTGTGTAACAGAACATAGAGACGGGGGTTATTGTAAGAGAGCTGATTGATTGGGGAGCAGTGTAATAGAACATGGAGACGGGGGTTATTGTAAGAGAGCTGAGTGATTGGGGAGCAGTGTAATAGAACATAGAGACGGAGGTTATTGTTAGAGAGCTGAGTGATTGGGGAGCAGTGTAATAGAACATGGAGACGGGGGTTATTGTAAGAGAGCTGAGTGATTGGGGAGCAGTGTAAAAGAACATGGAGATGGGATTTATTGTACGAGAGCTGAGTGATTAGGGGAGCAGTGTAATAGAACATGGAGACAGGGGGTTATTGTAAGAGAGCTGAGTGATTGGGAAGCAGTGTAATAGAACACGGAGATGGGGGTTATTGTAAGAGAGCTGAGTGATTGGGGAGCAGTGTAATAGAACATGGAGACGGGGATTATTGTAAGAGAGCTGAGTGATTGGGGAGCAGTGTAATAGAACATGGAGATGGGGGTTATTGTAAGAGAGCTGAGTGATTAGGGGAGCAGTGTAATAGAACATAGAGACGAAGGTTATTGTAAGAGAGTTGAGTGATTGGGGAGCAGTGTAATAGAACATGGAGATGGGGGTTATTGTAAGAGAGCTGAGTGATTGGGGAGCAGTGTAATAGAAAATGGAGGCGGGGGTTATTGTAAGATAGCTGAGTGATTGGGGAGCAGTGTAATAGAACATAGAGACGGGGGTTATTGTAAGAGAGCTGAGTGATTGGGGGCAGTGTAATAGAACATGGAGATGGGGGTTATTGTAAGAGAGCTGAGTGATTGGGGGAGCAGTGTAATAGAACATGGAGACGGGGGTTATTGTAAGAGAGCTGAGTTATTGGGGAGCAGTGTAATAGAACATGGAGACGGGGGTTATTGTAAGAGAGCTGAGTGATTGGGAAGCAGTGTAATAGAACATGGAGATGGGGGTATTGTACGAGAGCTGAGTGATTAGGGGAGCAGTGTAATAGAACATGGAGACGGGGGTTATTGTAAGAGAGCTGAGTGATTGGGGAGCAGTGTAATAGAACATGGAGATGGGGGTTATTGTAAGAGAGCTGAGTGATTAGGGGAGCAGTGTAATAGAACATGGAGACGGAGGTTATTGTAAGAGAGTTGAGTGATTGGGGAGCAGTGTAATATAACATGGAGATGGGGGTTATTGTAAGAGAGCTGAGTGATTGGGGAGCAGTGTAATAGAACATAGAGACGGGGGTTATTGTAAGAGAGCTGAGTGATTGGGGAGCAGTGTAATAGAACATGGAGACGGGGTTATTGTAAGAGAGCTGAGTGTTTGGGGAGCAGTGTAATAGAACCTGGAGACGGGGTTATTGTAAGAGAGCTGAGTGATTGGGGAGCAGTGTAATAGAACATGGAGACGGGGGTTATTGTAAGAGAGCTGAGTGATTGGGGAGCAGTGTAATAGAAAATGGAGACAGGGGTTATTGTAAGAGAGCTGAGTGATTGGGGAGCAGTGTAATAGAACATAGAGACGGAGGTTATTGTTAGAGAGCTGAGTGATTGGGGAGCAGTGTAATAGAACATGGAGACGGGGGTTATTGTAAGAGAGCTGAGTGATTGGGGAGCAGTGTAATAGAACATAGAGACGGGGGTTATTGTAAGAGAGCTGAGTGATTGGGGAGCAGTGTAATCGAACATGGAGATGTGGGTTATTGTAAGAGAGCTGAGTGATTGGGGAGCAGTGTAATAGAACATGGAGATGGGGTTATTGTAAGAGAGCTGAGTGATTGGGGAGCAGTGTAATAGAACCTGGAGACGGGGTTATTGTAAGAGAGCTGAGTGATTGGGGAGCTGTGTAACAGAACATAGAGACGGGGGTTATTGTAAGAGAGCTGATTGATTGGGGAGCAGTGTAATAGAACATGGAGACGGGGGTTATTGTAAGAGAGCTGAGTGATTGGGGAGCAGTGTAATAGAACATAGAGACGGAGGTTATTGTTAGAGAGCTGAGTGATTGGGGAGCAGTGTAATAGAACATGGAGACGGGGGTTATTGTAAGAGAGCTGAGTGATTGGGGAGCAGTGTAAAAGAACATGGAGATGGGATTTATTGTACGAGAGCTGAGTGATTAGGGGAGCAGTGTAATAGAACATGGAGACAGGGGGTTATTGTAAGAGAGCTGAGTGATTGGGAAGCAGTGTAATAGAACACGGAGATGGGGGTTATTGTAAGAGAGCTGAGTGATTGGGGAGCAGTGTAATAGAACATGGAGACGGGGATTATTGTAAGAGAGCTGAGTGATTGGGGAGCAGTGTAATAGAACATGGAGATGGGGGTTATTGTAAGAGAGCTGAGTGATTAGGGGAGCAGTGTAATAGAACATAGAGACGAAGGTTATTGTAAGAGAGTTGAGTGATTGGGGAGCAGTGTAATAGAACATGGAGATGGGGGTTATTGTAAGAGAGCTGAGTGATTGGGGAGCAGTGTAATAGAAAATGGAGGCGGGGGTTATTGTAAGATAGCTGAGTGATTGGGGAGCAGTGTAATAGAACATAGAGACGGGGGTTATTGTAAGAGAGCTGAGTGATTGGGGGCAGTGTAATAGAACATGGAGATGGGGGTTATTGTAAGAGAGCTGAGTGATTGGGGGAGCAGTGTAATAGAACATGGAGACGGGGGTTATTGTAAGAGAGCTGAGTTATTGGGGAGCAGTGTAATAGAACATGGAGACGGGGGTTATTGTAAGAGAGCTGAGTGATTGGGAAGCAGTGTAATAGAACATGGAGATGGGGGTATTGTACGAGAGCTGAGTGATTAGGGGAGCAGTGTAATAGAACATGGAGACGGGGGTTATTGTAAGAGAGCTGAGTGATTGGGGAGCAGTGTAATAGAACATGGAGATGGGGGTTATTGTAAGAGAGCTGAGTGATTAGGGGAGCAGTGTAATAGAACATGGAGACGGAGGTTATTGTAAGAGAGTTGAGTGATTGGGGAGCAGTGTAATATAACATGGAGATGGGGGTTATTGTAAGAGAGCTGAGTGATTGGGGAGCAGTGTAATAGAACATAGAGACGGGGGTTATTGTAAGAGAGCTGAGTGATTAGGGGAGCAGTGTAATATAACATGGAGACGGAGGTTATTGTAAGAGAGCTGAGTGATTGGGGAGCAGTGTAATAAAACATAGAGACGGAGGTTATTGTAAGAGAGCTGAGTGATTGGGGAGCAGTGTAATAGAACATGGAGACGGGGGTTATTGTAAGAGAGCTGAGTGATTGGGGGAGCAGTGTAATAGAACATGGAGATGGGGGTTATTGTAAGAGAGCTGAGTGATTGGGGAGTAGTGTAATAGAACATAGAGACGGGGGTTATTGTACGAGAGCTGAGTGATTGGGGAGCAGTGTAATAGAACATGGAGACGGGTATTATTGTAAGAGAGCTGAGTGATTGGGGGAGCAGTGTAATAGAACATGGAGATGGGGGTTATTGTAAGAGAGCTGAGTGATTGGGGAGTAGTGTAATAGAACATAGAGACGGGGGTTATTGTACGAGAGCTGAGTGATTGGGGAGCAGTGTAATAGAACATAGAGACGGGGGTTATTGTAAGAGAGCTGAGTGATTGGGGAGCAGTGTAATAGAACATGGAGATGGGGGTTATTGTAAGAGAGCTGAGTGGTTGGGGAGCAGTGTAATAGAACATGGAGATGGGGGTTATTGTAAGAGAGCTGAGTGATTGGGGGAGCAGTGTAATAGAACATGGAGACGGGGGTTATTGTACGAGAGCTGAGTGATTGGGGAGCAGTGTAATAGAACATAGAGACGGGGTTTATTGTAAGAGAGCTGAGTGATTGGAAAGCAGTGTAATAGAACATGGAGACGGGGGTTATTGTACGAGAGCTGAGTGATTAGGGGAGCAGTGTAATAGAAAATGGAGACGGGGGTTATTGTAAGAGAGCTGAGTGATTGGGGAGCAGTGTAATAGAACATGGAGACGGGGGTTATTGTAAGAGAGCTGAGTGATTGGGAGCAGTGTAATAGAACATAGAGACGGGGGTTATTGTAAGAGAGCTGAGTGATTGGGGGAGCAGTGTAATAGAACATGGAGACGGGGTTTATTGTAAGAGAGCTGAGTGATTGGGGGAGCAGTGTAATAGAACATGGAGACGGGGTTATTGTAAGAGAGCTGAGTGATTGGGGAGCAGTATAATAGAACCTGGAGACGGGGTTATTGTAAGAGAGCTGAGTGATTGGGGAGCAGTGTAATAGAACATGGAGATGGGGGTTATTGTAAGAGAGCTGAGTGATTGGGGGAGCAGTGTAATAGAACATGGAGACGGGGGTTATTGTAAGAGAGCTGAGTGATTGGGGAGCAGTGTAATAGAACATAGAGACGGGGTTTATTGTAAGAGAGCTGAGTGATTGGAAAGCAGTGTAATAGAACATGGAGACGGGGGTTATTGTACGAGAGCTGAGTGATTAGGGGAGCAGTGTAATAGAAAATGGAGACGGAGGTTATTGTAAGAGAGCTGAGTGATTGGGGAGCAGTGTAATAAAACATAGAGACGGAGGTTATTGTAAGAGAGCTGAGTGATTGGGGAGCAGTGTAATAGAACATGGAGACGGGGGTTATTGTAAGAGAGCTGAGTGATTGGGGGAGCAGTGTAATAGAACATGGAGATGGGGGTTATTGTAAGAGAGCTGAGTGATTGGGGAGTAGTGTAATAGAACATAGAGACGGGGGTTATTGTACGAGAGCTGAGTGATTGGGGAGCAGTGTAATAGAACATGGAGACGGGTATTATTGTAAGAGAGCTGAGTGATTGGGGGAGCAGTGTAATAGAACATGGAGATGGGGGTTATTGTAAGAGAGCTGAGTGATTGGGGAGTAGTGTAATAGAACATAGAGACGGGGGTTATTGTACGAGAGCTGAGTGATTGGGGAGCAGTGTAATAGAACATAGAGACGGGGGTTATTGTAAGAGAGCTGAGTGATTGGGGAGCAGTGTAATAGAACATGGAGATGGGGGTTATTGTAAGAGAGCTGAGTGGTTGGGGAGCAGTGTAATAGAACATGGAGATGGGGGTTATTGTAAGAGAGCTGAGTGATTGGGGGAGCAGTGTAATAGAACATGGAGACGGGGGTTATTGTACGAGAGCTGAGTGATTGGGGAGCAGTGTAATAGAACATAGAGACGGGGTTTATTGTAAGAGAGCTGAGTGATTGGAAAGCAGTGTAATAGAACATGGAGACGGGGGTTATTGTACGAGAGCTGAGTGATTAGGGGAGCAGTGTAATAGAAAATGGAGACGGGGGTTATTGTAAGAGAGCTGAGTGATTGGGGAGCAGTGTAATAGAACATGGAGACGGGGGTTATTGTAAGAGAGCTGAGTGATTGGGAGCAGTGTAATAGAACATAGAGACGGGGGTTATTGTAAGAGAGCTGAGTGATTGGGGGAGCAGTGTAATAGAACATGGAGACGGGGTTTATTGTAAGAGAGCTGAGTGATTGGGGGAGCAGTGTAATAGAACATGGAGACGGGGTTATTGTAAGAGAGCTGAGTGATTGGGGAGCAGTATAATAGAACCTGGAGACGGGGTTATTGTAAGAGAGCTGAGTGATTGGGGAGCAGTGTAATAGAACATGGAGATGGGGGTTATTGTAAGAGAGCTGAGTGATTGGGGGAGCAGTGTAATAGAACATGGAGACGGGGGTTATTGTAAGAGAGCTGAGTGATTGGGGAGCAGTGTAATAGAACATAGAGACGGGGTTTATTGTAAGAGAGCTGAGTGATTGGAAAGCAGTGTAATAGAACATGGAGACGGGGGTTATTGTACGAGAGCTGAGTGATTAGGGGAGCAGTGTAATAGAAAATGGAGACGGGGGTTATTGTAAGAGAGCTGAGTGATTGGGGAGCAGTGTAATAGAACCTGGAGACGGGGTTATTGTAAGAGAGCTGAGTGATTGGGGAGCAGTGTAATAGAACCTGGAGACGGGGTTATTGTAAGAGAGCTGAGTGATTGGGGAGCAGTGTAACAGAACATGGAGACGGGGGTTATTGTAAGAGAGCTAAGTGATTGGGGGAGCAGTGTAATAGAAAATGGAGACGGGGGTTATTGTTAGAGAGCTGAGTGATTGGGGTGCAGTGTAATAGAACATGGAGACGGGGGTTATTGTACGAGAGCTGAGTGATTGGGGAGCAGTGTAATAGAACATGGAGACGGGGGTTATTGTAAGAGAGCTAAGTGATTGGGGAGCAGTGTAATAGAAAATGGAGACGGGGGTTATTGTTAGAGAGCTGAGTGATTGGGGAGCAGTGTAATAGAACATGGAGACGGGGGTTATTGTAAGAGAGCTGAGTGATTGGAGAGCAGTGTAATAGAACATAGAGACGGGGGTTATTGTAAGAGAGCTGAGTGATTGGGGAGCAGTGTAATAGAACATGGAGACGGGGGTTATTGTAAGAGAGCTGAGTGATTGGGGAGCAGTGTAATAGAACATGGAGACGGGGGTTATTGTAAGGGAGCTGAGTGATTGGGGAGCAGTGTAATAGAACATGGAGAAGGGGGTTATTGTAAGAGAGCTGAGTGGTTGGAACGAGTAGTAAGGTTTTCTGAGAGCAGTGTAATAGAGTTTAGTGGTGGAAGTTATTGTGAGAGAAGGAGTTGTGTGGTGGTCTGAGAGAGATGTACGAGAGCTGGGGAGGGGAGAGAGCAGTGAATGTGAGCTGGGCACTGTTTGGTGGAGTGGGATAAGAGCAGTGTGTTTTGGGGAGCAAAGAGACCTGGGTACAATGTAAAACAACTAGATATTGGGCCTGATTCATTAAGGAAAGGAAAGCAAAAAATAACTTTGCACCATTGGAGGGGGAGCTAAATTTAAAATGTGAGGATAGATTTATAGTTGGGGTAGGACATGTCCTAGATAAACTTCAGTGTAAAAATAAAGCTATCTAGTATTTGTGTGCTACATGAAAAAAATAGCCAGTATTTATCTTATGTGCAAAACAATAAACCAATATGCACCTCTTCCATTGTAACATAATTTTGTACAGGAGAAAACTCACTTACTCATTTTTTTGCCTTAGTTTCCTTAATGAATCAGGCCCATTGTGTTTATAGAATGCATTGGGAGTTCAATGTAAGAGAGCTCTATGTGTGTGGGTTACTTCTTCCGAGCTTCCATTTAGGGCATGCCCACCTTCTCGGTAGACCTCAATGTCTTTTGCGCCTGCGTAGGTGTAAATTACTTTCAGTCAGAAATGCAGATTGGTGTCTCTACAGCTCAGGCAGACGTTGGTGGATGGCTTGTCATATACATAGTGTACCACGTTCTATTTATATCTAAGCCCTGTGCTGTTCCATTGATAGGTTATACTGAAACCTGAACGAGAATTCACACTCTTAATGCTGTCCTGACCCCCATAGTTTGCCTCCATTCTTAAACTTTATTCTGTATCATGTTTTATATCTTATTGCTCAGCTGTGATCTGGTTTACTATCAGTTGTCTGTTTCCTTTTCTTTGTCTAGTTCCCTATTAGTGACCACCTGGGACTACGTGCCTAACACCTGAGTACCAGTAAGCCTGCTTGCTTTAAGGGAGAGGGGGCAGCTATAGATGCCAGTTCCAATTTCGAAACCTGACTCTGGATGGTGATAGTGGGGTATAGTGCAGCTTGTGCTTGAGGAAAGGGAGAGAGGTGGTTGTCTTTGCTCAGTTTAAGAGAGTTCAGTAGTTGGGGGCCGAGGATGGGAACTGGATGGAGGGGTGCAGCATAACGCAGCAGGATGTAGGGGAGGTCCAGTCTAAGAAAGCTGAATGGAGGGGGGCAGTGTAATGGAGCTGGATGGAGAGGGGTTGTGTAAGGGAGTTGAATGCAAGGGGAGTAGTGTAACACAACAGGTTGTAATTGGTGGCAGTGTAAGAATGCTAGATAGAGGGGGCAGTGTAAAAGAGCTTGATGTAGGGGTAAAGGGAGCTGGTCAGATGGGGCAGTGTAAGAGAGTTGGATGGACTGGGGCAGAGTAAGGTAGCTGTATGGAAGGAGGCAGTGTAAGAGAGCTGGCTGTGGGGTGGGGGGTAAAGGGAACTGGAAATAGAAGGGCAGTGTATGGGAGCTAATTGGAGGGTGGCAGTGTAAGGGAGCTGGATGGTGGGGGGCAGTGTTAGAGAGCTGGATGGTGGGGGCAGTGTAAGGGAGCTGGATGAATGGGGCAGTGTAAGAGAGCTGGATGGTGGGGGGCAGTGTAAGGGAGCTGGATGGAAGGGGCAGTGTAAGGGAGCTGGATGAATGGGGCTGTGTAAGAGAGCTGGATGTGGGGTGGGAGGTAAAGGGAGCTGGATATAGAAGGGCAGTGTATGGGAGCTAATTGGAGGATGGCAGTGTAAGAGAGTGAGCTGGATGAGGGGGACTCTTTGATGGGGGTATTATAAGTGAGTTGGATGAGGTTGGACTGGGTGGTCTGGGGCAGTATAAGTGAGCTTGTTGAGGGGGACCGGTGGGCAAGCTGGAAGGACGGGGTAGGGGGGCAGTATAATGGAGCTAGATGAGGGGGGGGGGGCAGTCTGGGCGAGCTTGATGGTGGGGCAATATAAAGGAGCTGGATGAGGGGTTCTGGTGGTGGGGGACAGTCTGAGCGAGCTGGATGAGTGGGGCAGTGTAAGAGAGCTGGATGTGGGGTGGGAGGTAAAGGGAGCTGGATATAGAAGGGCAGTGTATGGGAGCTAATTGGAGGGTGGCAGTGTATGGGAGCTAATTGGAGGGTGGCAGTGTAAGGGAGCTGGATGGTGGGGGGCAGTGTTAGAGAGCTGGATGGAAGGGGCAGTGTAAGAGAGCTGGCTGTGGGGTGGGGGGTAAAGGGAACTGGAAATAGAAGGGCAGTGTATGGGAGCTAATTGGAGGGTGGCAGTGTAAGGGAGCTGGATGGTGGGGGGCAGTGTTAGAGAGCTGGATGGAAGGGGCAGTGTAAGGGAGCTGGATGAATGGGGCAGTGTAAGAGAGCTGGATGTGGGGTGGGAGGTAAAGGGAGCTGGATATAGAAGGGCAGTGTATGGGAGCTAATTGGAGGATGGCAGTGTAAGAGAGTGAGCTGGATGAGGGGGACTCTTTGATGGGGGTATTATAAGTGAGTTGGATGAGGTTGGACTGGGTGTTCTGGGGCAGTATAAGTGAGCTTGTTGAGGGGGACCGGTGGGCAAGCTGGAAGGACGGGGGAGGGGGGCAGTATAATGGAGCTAGATGAGGGGGGGGGGGCAGTCTGGGCGAGCTTGATGGTGGGGCAATATAAAGGAGCTGGATGAGGGGTTCTGGTGGTGGGGGACAGTCTGAGCGAGCTGGATGAGTGGGGCAGTGTAAGAGAGCTGGATGTGGGGTGGGAGGTAAAGGGAGCTGGATATAGAAGGGCAGTGTATGGGAGCTAATTGGAGGGTGGCAGTGTATGGGAGCTAATTGGAGGGTGGCAGTGTAAGGGAGCTGGATGGTGGGGGGCAGTGTTAGAGAGCTGGATGGAAGGGGCAGTGTAAGGGAGCTGGATGAATGGGGCAGTGTAAGAGAGCTGGATGTGGGGTGGGAGGTAAACGGAGCTGGATATAGAAGGGCAGTGGATGGGAGCTAATTGGAGGGTGGCAGTGTATGGGAGCTAATTGGAGGGTGGCAGTGTAAGGGAGCTGGATGGTGGGGGGCAGTGTTAGAGAGCTGGATGGAAGGGGCAGTGTAAGGGAGCTGGATGAATGGGGCAGTGTAAGAGAGCTGGATGTGGGGTGGGAGGTAAACGGAGCTGGATATAGAAGGGCAGTGTATGGGAGCTAATTGGAGGATGGCAGTGTAAGAGAGTGAGCTGGATGAGGGGGACTCTTTGATGGGGGTATTATAAGTGAGTTGGATGAGGTTGGACTGGGTGGTCTGGGGCAGTATAAGTGAGCTTGTTGAGGGGGACCGGTGGGCAAGCTGGAAGGACGGGGGAGGGGGGCAGTATAATGGAGCTAGATGAGGGGGGGGGCAGTCTGGGCGAGCTTGATGGTGGGGCAATATAAAGGAGCTGGATGAGGGGTTCTGGTGGTGGGGGACAGTCTGAGCGAGCTGGATGAGTGGGGCAATATAAAGGAGCTGGATGAGGGGGACTGGTGGTGGGGGACAGTCTGGGCAAGCTGGATGGAGGGGGGAAGTATAAGGAAGCTGGAGGAGGGGGATTCAGTCATGGGGCCAGTATAAGTGAGCTGGATGAGGGGATCTGGTGGTGAGGGACAGTCTGAGCGACCTGGATGAGGGGCCTGGTGGTGGGGGACAGTCTGAGCGAGCTGGATGAGGGGGCAGTATAAGGAAGCTGGATGAGGTTGGACTGGGTGGTCTGGGGCAGTATAAGTGAGCTTGTTGAGGGGGACCGGTCGTGGGGGACAGTCTGGGCGATCTGGAAGGAGGGGGGGCTGTATAATAGAGCTAGATGAGGGGGGCAGTCTGGGTGAGCTTGATGGTGGGGGCAGTATAAGAAAGCTAAATGAGGGGGACTGGGTGATGGGGCAGTATTAGTGAGCTAGATGAGGGGGGGTGGTGGTAGGGGCAGTCTGGACAATCTGGATAAGGGGGGACAGTTTGAGAAAGCTAGATGGGGGACAGTCTGAGCAAGCTGGATGGAGGGGGGAAGTATAAGGAAGCTGGATGAGGGGGACTCAGTGATGGGGCCAGCATAAGTGAGCTGGATGAGGGGGTCTGGTGGTGGGGGACAATCTGAGCAAGCTGGAAGAGTGGGGCAGTATAAGGGAGCTGGAGGTGGGGGACAATCTGAGCGAGCTGGATGAGTGGGGCAGTATAAGGGAGCTGGATGAGGGGGACTGGTGATGGGGGACAGTCTGGGTGAGCTGGATGGAGGGGGGAAGTATAAGTGAGCTGGATGAGGGGGGCAGTCTGGGCGAGCTTGATGGTGAGGGCAGAATAAGAGAGCTTGTTGAGGGGGACCGGTAGTGGGGGACAGTCTGAGCGGGCTGGATGAGGGGGGCAGTATAAGGGAGCTGAATGAGGGGGACAGTCTGAGCGAGCTTGATGGTGGGGGCAGTATAAAGGAGCTGGATGAGGGGGGCTGGGGGACAGTCTGAGCGAGCTAGATGAGGGGGGCAGTATAAGGGAGCTGGATGAGGGGGGCTGGGTGATGGGGCAGTATTAGTGAGCTAGATGAGGGGGTGGTGGTAGGGGCAGTCTGGACAATCTGGATAAGGGGGGACAGTTTGAGAGAGCTAGATGAGGGGGACTGGTGATGGGGGACAGTCTGAGCAAGCTGGATGGAGGGGGGAAGTATAAGGAAGCTGGATGAAGGGGACTCAGTGATGGGGCCAGCATAAGTGAGCTGGATGAGGGGGTCTGGTGGTGGGGGACAGTCTGAGCGAGCTGGATGAGTGGGGCCGTATAAGGGAGCTGGATGAGGGGGACTGGTGATGGGGGACAGTCTGGGCGAGCTGGATGGAGGGGGGGAAGTATAAGTGAGCTGGATGAGGGGGGGCAGTCTGGGTGAGCTTGATGGTGAGGGCAGAATAAGAGAGCTTGTTGAGGAGGAGCAGTAGTGGGGGACAGTCTGGGCAAGCTGAAAGGAGGGGGGGCAGTATTATAGAGCTAGATGAGGGGGGCAGTCTGGGCGAGCTTGATGGTGGGGGCAGTATAAGAGAGCTGGATGCAGGGGACTGGGTGATGGTGCAGTATTAGTGAGCTAAATGAAGGGGGATGGTGGTGGGGGGCAGTCTGGACAATCTGGATAAGGGGGGGCAGTGTAAGGGAGCTAGATGAGTGGGACTGGTGGTGAGGGGCAGTCTGGGTGAGCTGGATGAAGGGGGACAGTTTGAGAGAGCTAGATGAGGGGGACTGGTGATGGGGGACAGTCTAAGCAAGCTGGATGGAGGGGGGAAGTATAAGGAAGCTGGATGAGGGAGACTCAGTGATGGGGCCAGCATAAGTGAGCTGGATGAGGGGGTCTGGTGGTGGGGGACAGTCTGAGCAAGCTGGAAGAGTGGGGCAGTATAAGGGAGCTGGAAGTGGGGGACAGTCTGAGCGAGCTGGATGAGTGGGGCAGTATAAGGGAGCTGGATGAGGGGGACTGGTGATGGGGGACATTCTGGGTGAGCTGGATGGAGGGGGGGAAGTATAAGTGAGCTGGATGAGGGGGGCAGTCTGGGCGAGCTTGATGGTGAGGGCAGAATAAGAGAGCTTGTTGAGGGGGACCGGTAGTGGGGGACAGTCTGGGCAAGCTGGAAGGAGGGGGGGCAGTATTATAGAGCTAGATGAGGGGGTCTGGTGGTGGGGGACAGTCTGAGTGAGCTAGATGAGTGGGGCAGTATAAGGGAGCTGGATGAGGGGGACAGTCTGGGTGAGCTGGATGGAGGGGGGGCAGTATAAGGGAGCTGGATGAGGGGGACAGTCTGAGCGAGCTGGATTAGGGGGGCAGTATAAGGGAGCTGGATGAGGGGGGCTGGGGGACAGTCTGGGCGAGCTGGTTGAGGGGGGCAGTATAAGGGAGCTGGATGAGGGGGTCTGGTGGTGGGGGACAGTCTGAGCGAGCTGGATGAGGGGGCAGTATAAGGGAGCTGGATGAGGGGGTCTGGTGGTGGGGGACAGTCTGAGCGAGCTGGATGAGGGGGGGAGTATAAGGGAGCTGGATGAGGGGGTGGGGGACAGTCTGAGCGAGCTGGATGAGGGGGGCAGTATAAGGGAGCTGGATGAGGGGGGTGGGGTACAGTCTGAGCAAGCTGGATGAAGGGGCAGTATAAGGGAGGTGGATGAGGGGGGCTGGGGTAGGGGACAGTGTGAGTGAGCTGGATGAGGGGGGCAGTATAAGGGAGCTGGATGAGTGGGTCTGGGGGTGGGGGACAGTCTGAGCGAGCTGGATGAAGGGGGCAGTATAAGGGAGCTGGATGAGGTGGGCTGGGGGTGGGGGACAGTCTGAGCGAGCTGGATAAGGGGGACAGTCTGAGCGAGCTGGATGAAGGGGGCAGTATAAGGGAGGTGGATGAGGGGGGCTGGGGTAGGGGACAGTGTGAGTGAGCTGGATGAGGGGGGCAGTATAAGGGAGCTGGATGAGGTGGGCTGGGGGTGGGGGACAGTCTGAGCGAGCTGGATAAGGGGGACAGTCTGAGCGAGCTGGATGAAGGGGGCAGTATAAGGGAGGTGGATGAGGGGGGCTGGGGTAGGGGACAGTGTGAGTGAGCTGGATGAAGGGGGCAGTATAAGGGAGGTGGATGAGGGGGGCTGGGGTAGGGGACAGTGTGAGTGAGCTGGATGAGGGGGGCAGTATAAGGGAGCTGGATGAGGGGGTCTGGGGGTGGGGGACAGTCTGAGCAAGGTGGATGAAGGGGGCAGTATAAGGGAGCTGGATGAGGTGGGCTGGGGGTGGGGGACAGTCTGAGCGAGCTGGATAAGGGGGACAGTGTGAGTGAGCTGGATGAGGGGGGCAGTATAAGGGAGCTGGATGAGGGGGTCTGGTGGTGGGGGACAGTCTGAGCGAGCTGGATGAGGGGGCAGTATAAGGGAGCTGGATGAGGGGGGTGGGGGACAGTCTGAGCGAGCTGGATGAAGGGGGCAGTATAAGGGAGGTGGATGGGGGGGCTGGGGTAGGGGACAGTGTGAGTGAGCTGGATGGAGGGGGGCAGTATAAGGGAGCTGAATGAGGAAGGGTGGGGGACAGTCTGAGCGAGCTGGAAGAAGGGGGCAGTATAAGGGAGGTGGATGAGGGGGGCTGGGGTAGGGGACAGTGTGAGTGAGCTGGATGAGGGGGGCAGTATAAGGGAGCTGGATGAGGGGGTCTGGTGGTGGGGGACAGTCTGAGCGAGCTGGATGAGGGGGGGAGTATAAGGGAGCTGGATGAGGGGGGTGGGGTACAGTCTGAGCAAGCTGGATGAAGGGGCAGTATAAGGGAGGTGGATGAGGGGGGCTGGGGTAGGGGACAGTGTGAGTGAGCTGGATGAGGGGGGCAGTATAAGGGAGCTGGATGAGTGGGTCTGGGGGTGGGGGACAGTCTGAGCGAGCTGGATAAGGGGGACAGTCTGAGCGAGCTGGATGAAGGGGGCAGTATAAGGGAGGTGGATGAGGGGGGCTGGGGTAGGGGACAGTGTGAGTGAGCTGGATGAGGGGGGCAGTATAAGGGAGCTGGATGAGGTGGGCTGGGGGTGGGGGACAGTCTGAGCGAGCTGGATAAGGGGGACAGTCTGAGCGAGCTGGATGAAGGGGGCAGTATAAGGGAGGTGGATGAGGGGGGCTGGGGTAGGGGACAGTGTGAGTGAGCTGGATGAAGGGGGCAGTATAAGGGAGGTGGATGAGGGGGGCTGGGGTAGGGGACAGTGTGAGTGAGCTGGATGAGGGGGGCAGTATAAGGGAGCTGGATGAGGGGGTGGGGGACAGTCTGAGCGAGCTGGATGAGGGGGGCAGTATAAGGGAGCTGGATGAGGGGGGTGGGGTACAGTCTGAGCAAGCTGGATGAAGGGGCAGTATAAGGGAGGTGGATGAGGGGGGCTGGGGTAGGGGACAGTGTGAGTGAGCTGGATGAGGGGGGCAGTATAAGGGAGCTGGATGAGTGGGTCTGGGGGTGGGGGACAGTCTGAGCGAGCTGGATGAAGGGGGCAGTATAAGGGAGCTGGATGAGGTGGGCTGGGGGTGGGGGACAGTCTGAGCGAGCTGGATAAGGGGGACAGTCTGAGCGAGCTGGATGAAGGGGGCAGTATAAGGGAGGTGGATGAGGGGGGCTGGGGTAGGGGACAGTGTGAGTGAGCTGGATGAGGGGGGCAGTATAAGGGAGCTGGATGAGGTGGGCTGGGGGTGGGGGACAGTCTGAGCGAGCTGGATAAGGGGGACAGTCTGAGCGAGCTGGATGAAGGGGGCAGTATAAGGGAGGTGGATGAGGGGGGCTGGGGTAGGGGACAGTGTGAGTGAGCTGGATGAAGGGGGCAGTATAAGGGAGGTGGATGAGGGGGGCTGGGGTAGGGGACAGTGTGAGTGAGCTGGATGAGGGGGGCAGTATAAGGGAGCTGGATGAGGGGGTCTGGGGGTGGGGGACAGTCTGAGCAAGGTGGATGAAGGGGGCAGTATAAGGGAGCTGGATGAGGTGGGCTGGGGGTGGGGGACAGTCTGAGCGAGCTGGATAAGGGGGACAGTGTGAGTGAGCTGGATGAGGGGGGCAGTATAAGGGAGCTGGATGAGGGGGTCTGGTGGTGGGGGACAGTCTGAGCGAGCTGGATGAGGGGGCAGTATAAGGGAGCTGGATGAGGGGGGTGGGGGACAGTCTGAGCGAGCTGGATGAAGGGGGCAGTATAAGGGAGGTGGATGGGGGGGCTGGGGTAGGGGACAGTGTGAGTGAGCTGGATGGAGGGGGGCAGTATAAGGGAGCTGAATGAGGAAGGGTGGGGGACAGTCTGAGCGAGCTGGAAGAAGGGGGCAGTATAAGGGAGGTGGATGAGGGGGGCTGGGGTAGGGGACAGTGTGAGTGAGCTGGATGAGGGGGGCAGTATAAGGGAGCTGGATGAGGGGGTCTGGTGGTGGGGGACAGTCTGAGCGAGCTGGATGAGGGGGGGAGTATAAGGGAGCTGGATGAGGGGGGTGGGGTACAGTCTGAGCAAGCTGGATGAAGGGGCAGTATAAGGGAGGTGGATGAGGGGGGCTGGGGTAGGGGACAGTGTGAGTGAGCTGGATGAGGGGGGCAGTATAAGGGAGCTGGATGAGTGGGTCTGGGGGTGGGGGACAGTCTGAGCGAGCTGGATAAGGGGGACAGTCTGAGCGAGCTGGATGAAGGGGGCAGTATAAGGGAGGTGGATGAGGGGGGCTGGGGTAGGGGACAGTGTGAGTGAGCTGGATGAGGGGGGCAGTATAAGGGAGCTGGATGAGGTGGGCTGGGGGTGGGGGACAGTCTGAGCGAGCTGGATAAGGGGGACAGTCTGAGCGAGCTGGATGAAGGGGGCAGTATAAGGGAGGTGGATGAGGGGGGCTGGGGTAGGGGACAGTGTGAGTGAGCTGGATGAAGGGGGCAGTATAAGGGAGGTGGATGAGGGGGGCTGGGGTAGGGGACAGTGTGAGTGAGCTGGATGAGGGGGGCAGTATAAGGGAGCTGGATGAGGGGGTCTGGGGGTGGGGGACAGTCTGAGCAAGGTGGATGAAGGGGGCAGTATAAGGGAGCTGGATGAGGTGGGCTGGGGGTGGGGGACAGTCTGAGCGAGCTGGATAAGGGGGACAGTGTGAGTGAGCTGGATGAGGGGGGCAGTATAAGGGAGCTGGATGAGGGGGTCTGGTGGTGGGGGACAGTCTGAGCGAGCTGGATGAGGGGGCAGTATAAGGGAGCTGGATGAGGGGGGTGGGGGACAGTCTGAGCGAGCTGGATGAAGGGGGCAGTATAAGGGAGGTGGATGGGAGGGCTGGGGTAGGGGACAGTGTGAGTGAGCTGGATGGAGGGGGGCAGTATAAGGGAGCTGAATGAGGAAGGGTGGGGGACAGTCTGAGCGAGCTGGATGAAGGGGGCAGTATAAGGGAGGTGGATGAGGGGGGCTGGGGTAGGGGACAGTGTGAGTGAGCTGGATGAGGGGGGCAGTATAAGGGAGCTGGATGAGGGGGTCTGGGGGTGGGGGACAGTCTGAGCAAGGTGGATGAAGGGGGCAGTATAAGGGAGGTGGATGAGGGGGGCTGGGGTAGGGGACAGTGTGAGTGAGCTGGATGAGGGGGGCAGTATAAGGGAGCTGGATGAGGAAGGGTGGGGGACAGTCTGAGCGAGCTGGATGAAGGGGGCAGTATAAGGGAGCTGGATGAGGTGGGCTGGGGGTGGGGGACAGTCTGAGCGAGCTGGATAAGGGGGACAGTCTGAGCGAGCTGGATGAGGGGGCAGTATAAGGGAGCTGGATGAGGTGGGCTGGGGGTGGGGGACAGTCTGAGCGAGCTGGATGAGGGGGGCAGTATAAGGGAGCTGGATGAGGGGGGCTGGGGGTGGATCAGTCGTCACTCCCTCTCTCTTCCACTCCTCCTCAGAATCTCTTCTTGCTCTTTCCTGCTCATCTCCTCAGCATTGTTTCCCTGTGACTGTGTCTGTCTGTCCCTCTGCGTTGTCTGTCCGCTTATTATGAAGAATAAAGCTCGCCTGCAGTCTGTCTGTCTGTGTGTGGTAGGTGGTCTCTCTATTTCTCCCTTACAGCAGAGATGCAGTATGAATGTTAAGCAGAATGTCTGTGTCGCTGTCACTGAATGGAGATTGTATGAATCCCAGGTAGCTGCAGTTTATCTAGACATGGACTATAGAGTATTTTCTAGTGTGAGATGTCTGTTTAACCTTTTACTGTTCCACCTCATTGCATCACCAACCAATACTCATTTCTGCTTCCTCTACATGGAATTATTACATATACGTTTCTTTTTCTCCACGTATTTCCTCTTTTTCTCCATGTCATCTTCCATTAACTCCTCCTGATTCTTTATAAAACCCCTCCATAAAACTGCCCCTAGGCCTAGTACTTAATATACCCCTCCATATAACTGCCCCTAGTACTCAATATACCCCTCCATATAACTGCCACTAGTACTCAATATACCCCCTCCCTATAACTCATTCTGATCCTCTATGTAACCCCTCCATATACCTGCCCCAGTACTCAATATACCCCTCTCTATAACTCATCCTGATCCTGTATGTAACCCCTCCATATAACTGCCCCTAGTACTCAATATACCCCTCCATATAACTGCCCCTAGTACTCAATATACCCCTCTCTATAACTCATCCTGATCCTCTATGTAACCCGACCATATAACTGCCCCTAGTACTCAATATACCCCTCCCTATAACTGCCCCTATTATTAAATATACCCCTCTCTATAACTCATCCTGATCCTGTATGTAACTCCTCCATATAACTGCCCCTAGTACTCAATATACCCCTCCATATAACTGCCCCTAGTACTCAATATACCCCTCTCTATAACTCATCCTGATCCTCTATGTAACCCGACCATATAACTGCCCCTAGTACTCAATATACGCCTCCCTATAACTCCTCCTGATCCTCTATGTAACCCCTCCATAAAACTGCCCCTAGTACTCAATATACCCCTCCCTATAACTCCTCCTGATCCTCTATGTAACTCCTTCATATAACTGCCCCAGTACTCAATATACCCCTCCCTATAACTCATCCTTATCTTCTATGTAACCCCTCCATATAACTGCCCCTAGTACTCAATATACCCCTCCATATAACTGCCCCCAGTACTCAATATACCCCCTCCCTATCACTCATCCTGATCCTCTATGTAACCCCTCCATATAACTGCCCCTGGTACTCAATATACCCCCTCCCTATAACTCATCCTGATCCTCTATGTAATCCCTCCATATAATTGCCCCTAGTACTCAATATAGCCCCTCTCTATAAGTCATCCTGATCCTCTATGTAACCCCTCCATATAACTGCCCCCAGTACTCCATATACCCCTCCCTATAACTCATCCTGATCCTCTATGTAAACCCTGCATATAACTCCTCCTTTTACTCCATATACCATCATAACTCCTCCTATTACTCCATATACCCCTCCCTATAACTCCCCTTCCGTATAACTCCTCCTATTACTCCATATACTAACATAACCCCCCTATAACTCCATATTACCCCTCCCTATAACTCCCCCTATTACTCCACATAGCCCCTTCCTATAGCTCCTCCTATTACTCCATATAACCCCTTTATTTTTCTTCACATTACTTCTAGCTATAAGTCTGTTTAGCATAATAAATCCTTTGTTTGATAGGTATATAGCCATTAAATCAGTAAATAAAGTAATGTCTTGTATGTGCTTTACATTTTTAATGTGCTTTGTAAGGTGAAGGATTCTCAGATGAATGTGAGGGTTCAAGCATGGACTCTTGGTGATATGTGAAGGTTCAGTCATGGACATACGTGGGATGTGAGGTGTGTCTGGATTACTTCTAAATAACTTACTGTATAAGTATATTTATATTAGCGCAGTGCACCAATTTATATCATTGCAAATGTCCTGATTTTTGATACTGTGTGTTTGAAATGTACTAATTTCTGAGACAGCTTGTCATGTTTGGGTTTTGTAAATTTTCTAGAGGAAATCCCAAGTAAGCATATGTGTGGAGGGGATGTATTTTTGGAACTGTATGGAGACAGGTAATCTCATGTTAATTAGACCATTTCATCGCTCTGACCAACATGTCTGTTGAGCCTGAAAGCATAGGGGCGTAATTAGACTTGCTGTGTAGACTTCCTATGTGTGTCAGACGCGAGATGTAAGTGATCACAGATTAATATGAATTTTGCAAGTTAAATTGTGTTAAAAGCAAGATTAGAGAAAATGTTATATCCTGATGGTAATCATTCAGTATAAAACCTCAGACGTTGTGGTGCCGCTAGCAGCAATGTAAAAAGTCCAGGCTGAGTTATGTGCAGGCTGCATGAAGCACCTGGATTGGTTAGAGGGACAGGAGGCTGGATTACCTTCTACGAGGGTATCTGTAAATCTATATAATAAATTGACTGTTTGATCATGTAATGTAGCATCATACCATCTGTAACTTCTGGAAAGATCTCTAGTACCACAGACTAGCGTGTAACTGTCCTTATTAGGACTACATGAGCTAATAAAGCATCACTGTTTCAAGATCCCGCTTTGATGATTACTTACCTCCTGTAATTCCTGTGACCTACAGATTAGACCAATCTAATCTGTTATCCGGCTGTTTTGAGGTTGGGATCCGACATCCATTACCAACGCTCTGCCCACTACCCTGCAGCTCTGGCCAATGGGAAACCATCCACAGCAACCCTGATCTGAAGGCAAAATGTCAAGTGTACCAGCCTCGGTGCCCAGCAAGGGGGTACCTTAGCAGCAAGAGTTATTCAGAAGGAGGCGATCCTAGGTGCCGGTGATAGAGCCTAGTGGAGGCAGCAGGCCCCTCCTACTGTGGTTAGAGGGGCATAATTTGGGATAAAGATAGGGGACAGATGGCAAGGCAAGCCCAGTTGGTCCCCAGCAACAACGGACAGGGTGCCATAGGAGGTCCATCCTATCACATATTTCTGGTTGCAAGCGGTGGTATAATCAGAAGTGGCTTTTAGTGCACCAGTCAGGAGAGCCGAGTTATTCAGGAGAGGAATAACTGCAGCCTGGAGAACGCATAGTATGTCTGATTACGCCAATGTGTCCAGGACGGGCCTTGAGACTTTGTGCAGTGTCAAGGGCATTGATATCCGGCATTCGCCAAACAGGGAGGAGATGAGAGTGGCATTCCTCTCCCCCCCCCCGCCCCTCCTCTCCCCTCCTCTCTGACCGCCACTGACTTTGCCTCCTTCTTCTCCTCTAAAATCGAGGCCATCCGTCTTGAAATCTCCTCCTCCCCTCACCCACCAGCCCCCACCCTCCCTCCCTCTCCCTCTCGCCACCACTCTCTCTTCTCCTTCCGTCCCACTACGGGAGAAGAAGTCCACTCTCTCATCTCATCCTCTCCTCCGTCTTCCTGTCCCCTGGACCCCATCCCCTCCCACCTCCTTCCCTCCCTTTCCCCCGCCACCTGCTCCCACCTCGCCCACCTCTTCAACCTCTCCCTCTCCACCGGCATCTTCCCCTCCTCCTTCAAACACGCTCTTGTATCCCCCATTCTTAAGAAACCTCATCTTGACTCCACCTCTCTCTCCAACTATCGCCCCATCTCTCTTCTCCCTTTTGCCTCCAAAATACTTGAGAGGCTCGTCTGCAGCCGCCTCTCCACCTACCTCTCTGATCACTCCCTTCTCGATCCTCTCCAATCTGGCTTCCGCCCCCTCCACTCCACCGAAACTGCCCTGGCCATAGTCACCAACGATCTCCTCTCTGCCAAAGCTAGGGGCCACTTCTCCCTTCTCATTCTCTTGGATCTCTCAGCGGCCTTCGACACCGTTGACCACCCGCTCTTGCTCCACACCCTTCAATCCTTTGGCCTCTCCGGCTCCGCCCTGTCCTGGTTCACCTCTTACCTTGCTGGCCGTACCTTCTCCGTCTCCACCTCCGGATCTATCTCCCCCCCTCCTCCCTTCCAGTAGGGGTTCCCCAAGGCTCTGTTCTCGGACGCCTACTGTTCTCCCTTTACACCTCTTCCCTCAGTGAACTCATCAGCTCCTTTGGTCTCAAGTACCACCTCTATGCGGACGACACCCAACTCTACCTTTCCTCTCCCGATCTCTCTCCCTCCCTCCTCTCCAGGGTGTCCGCCTGCCTCTCCGCCATCACCTCCTGGATGTCCTCTAGATTCCTCAAACTCAATCTCACAAAAACCGAACTTATTGTCTGTCCCCCCACTCACTCCCCCTGCCCTTCCAACCTTTCTATCACCGCTCTCAACCCATCTATTTCCCCTGTTTCTCAACTTCGCTGCCTCGGCATCACCCTGGACTCCTCTCTCTCCTTTGTCCCTCACATCCTCTCTCTCGCCAAATCCTGCCGCTTCCAGCTGCACAACATCGCACGCATTCGGCCCTTCCTCTCCCAAGATGCCACCAAAGCCCTTGTCCACTCTCTTATTATCTCCCACTTAGACTACTGTAACCTCCTCCTTACTGGCCTCCCCCGCTCTCATCTCGCTCCCCTTCGCTCCGTACTCAATGCAGCTGCTCGGCTCATTTTCCTTTCTCGCCGCTCCTCTTCTGTCTCCCCCCTATACCAATCCCTCCACTGGCTCCCCATCCCCTACAGAATCGTGTTCAAGCTCCTCACTCTTACTTTTAAGGCCCTCTCCAACTCCACTGCTCCCTACATCTCCAACCTCATCTCCATTCACGCTCCATCCCGCCCTCTTCGTTCGGCTAACGACCGCCGCCTCTCTTCCCCCCTGGTTACCTCCTCCATGCTCGCATCCAAGACTTCTCCCGCGCTGCCCCCCTCCACTGGAACCAGCTCCCCCGCTCCATCAGAACTTCCCCCAACTTGTCCAGCTTCAAACGGGCCTTAAAAACCCACCTCTTCCTTAAAGCCCTTCAGTCCCCCACCCATTGACTTCCTCCCAGTCTCCCCCTACCCCCCTCCCTCTCCTGTCCCCCTCCTACTTCCCTCCTTTTCATTCTCCTCTCCCCCCCCCTCCGTCTCTGCCTCCGTCATCCCCATTCCCTCCTCCTACCATTGTGTCTCTGTCCGTCCTACCCTCCCCTTAGATTGTACGCTCCTCCGAGCAGGGCCTCCTCTCCTTCTGTTCTCCACCACCTTAACTCTGCTCTCCAGCTCCTTGTCTCCTCCGCGAGGTCCTCCGGCCCCTGTCTCTACCCCGCTGGGGGCTCTCACCTCTAATCTAGCTGTTCATTGAGCTTCTCAGTTACTGTGATTTCTGTTAACTGTACTGTGCTGTCTCACCCTGTATAGTGTTTCTGTCTGTCCCTGTACAGCGCTACGGATACCTAGTGGCGCCCTATAAATAAAAATTATTAATAATAATAATAATTGAGAGAATGGCACCTACAGCATGGTACCCCGGTGGAGTTAACTGATGGCGGCAGCCCAGTTGAAACCTTGGAACACACAGACACATATAAAACAGTGCCCACTTCTCAACAGACTGTACCCTCAGAACCAGTCCCTCTGTCATATGATAAGCACAGTGCAGCTGGGCTAAGGATCCAGCTGGCGTCCTAAGGGGACGAGGCAATGGAATCTGAACAGGCACTGCAGCCCAGGGGGGAGGTGCTCCTTAGTGGATCAGGACTGTCATCTTTACATTGTCCTAAATTTGAGGACAATGTTGGGAATATTGATGAGCACCTGTAGGTATTTGAAAGGACCTGCAAATTACATGCTGAACCCATTGAGGGATGGGTCAAGCATTTGTAGCCCACACTGCAGGGATGTGCAGCGGAGGTCTACTGTGGGCTGCCCTTATAGGAATATGCAGACTATAATATAAAAAAAGGGGGCTCCTTTAATGGTACACTATTACCCAAGAGACCTATTGTCTGAAGTTCCGGGACCTTGCCAAGAACCTCCACGCCACCCATGAGGAGTTTGCAAACCTGCTTCAGGAGTTGGCCAGGAAGTGTGTGCGCGGAGCTGGTGCCCAAACCATGGAGGAGGTAATAGACCTAATGTGCCAAAAACAGTTTCACCACCGGTGCGCACTGGAGGTGAAAGAATGAGAGCTGGAGGAACGGAAGCCAGCCACCTTGGAAGAAGCCGATCAGTTGGCGGATCCATATATGGTTGTTAGGCCACACTGGCAGAAGCGCCAGGATAATAGTCAACCCAAAAGGACTGTACAATCAGTGGGATACCCCTCTTCTGCTCACCCCCAAATGCATGTATCCAACCATCCGGGTACCACTCGCCAGCCAGTGCCCCGCCCTGTTCCTGAGAGTTATCAGATACTGTTGGAGCCCTGGCTGGAGAAGTGCTACAGCTGCGGGACAACCAGTTAACTGAGGATGAACTTTTCCACAGCCCCAGCACCCCAGACTCATGCCCCTAATCCAAGTCATGGGGCCCGGCTGACTTGTTTCACTGGCGAAGATGGTTGTTTCCACCCCTGCCAGTCCAGTGATGTGTGGTGTGTCTGAAAGTGACTCAGCGGAGATGGTCACTTGTTTATCCAAAAAAAAACCCCCACTTTGTTGAGAAACCTGCAGCCTGTTCAAGTGGGACCCCTGCAGGGAGAAGGACTTAGACTCAGGGGCCTCGATAACTTTGACGTCATCGCGATCTGTATCACTGTTGATTTAAAGCGGCAATGCCGGGTTAAGTGTTTGAACACTTAACCTGCGGGGTTCTGAAATGGCTGCTTTAAATTAACATTGACGCAGGTCGCTATTAAAGTGTTGTGCCGGAGAGCTGTTAATTCGGAATGAGTTGCTGTCAGCATGATGCTGCCTTTAGAGATCTGCAGCGTCGGTGTAAATCTGTAAAGTCTGTGTAAATTGCAATCGGTTTTTGGTAAATTCAGATTTTATTTGTAGGCCTCCTCGTTGTCGGATTTCTGATCATCGTTAAAGCGTACCCAACCTGCTCCTGCACCTAGCAGTATGCCAGCTCCGGCGACGAGTATAGCTGATCACAGTGATCTCCCTTTGACTGACCCCACTTTGACTGACCCTAGTAACCCAACACAGATACCCCTGCAGAGTGTCCTGACTTAGACGATAGTGAGAGCCACAGGAAAGAGTTCAGGGCAGCTCAGCTCTCTGATCCCTCGGAAGGCATGAGGTGTGAAGCTAGTAGCAGTCTTCCAGGGATGGAGGTGGGGAGTGTGACCTGGCAAAAAGGGTTGCTGTACCATGTAGCTAGGAAGGTAGATGGGGATAGACCAGTCCGGGAACAAGTTCAACTGGTGGTACCATGGAGCTTTCGAGCACAACTGATGTCAGTTGCCCACAAAAACCGAATGGCTGGACAGCAGGGCGGAGACTGAACACTGAAGCACCTCACACAGAACTTTTTCTAGCCGGAAATGTCGCATGATATCGAGTCCTACTCTAAGTCCTGTGATGTGTGTCAGCGGCTTGGGCGCCCCAGTGCTTGTGCTCCCCTAAAGTCCTTGCCAATAGCTGGGGAACCTTTCCAGCGAGTGGCTGTGAACATTGCTGGTTCACTACCTGTGCCCAGTAGATTGGGAAAGAGGTACATCCTGAGTGGTGGATTATGCTACCTGATATCCAGAGGCTGTGGCTCTGTCCACCATCACTGCGGAAAAGGTAGCGGACACACTGCTAGGAGTATTTATTAGAGTAGGGTTCTCTAGTGAGATCCTAACTGATCAATGGACACAGTTCATGAGTGAACTGGTCCAGTGTCTCTGGGCAAAGTATGGAGTGTGGCAACTCCGTACTGCCCCTACCATCCCCAGATTAACGGACTGTGCGAGCAGTTCAATGGGATCCTGAAGCATATTCTATGGGCATGTGTAATTTGCAGAGGGGGGAAGGGGTCTTGGGAAGGGCAGCTAACCACCCAGGATGTCTTTGTGGTGAAGTATGTGTTAAAGCTCAGAAGTCGGTTAGAGAATCTCATGGGGCTCACACAGGCTAAGCTAGCAGAAGCGCAGTCCAAACAGAAGATTTGATATGATAAGGGTGTGCGTACCAGAGTGTTTGAGGTAGGGCAGAACGTCCTTGTTCTGATGCCCACTCATCAGGGCAATCTCCAGGCTGCCAGGGTTTTACCGTACACAGTTTCAAAACGTTTAAGTACATCACCTACCTGGTGTCATTTGATAGCGACGGTAGGCGGCAGCGGACCTACCATATGAATATGTTGAAGGCATACCAGGAGCGTGTGGAGTCGGTGGCAGCGGTTTGCTGCTTACCGACTAAGGAACAGGAAGTGGCCCACTACCTGACCTCCTTGCGGATGCCAGAGGTGAAGGTGGTGTAGAGGAAGTGGGTTGGGATGAGCAGTTGAATGTCTGCAAGAGGGAGCCGCTTGTGGCAGTGCTGTGGCCCTTTGCGACTCAGTTCAGTAGGAAGCCCGGCCAGATTTCCTTGGTGATGCACCAGAAGCCAAGGAGATGCTTGAGCTAGGTGTGATCCAGCCATTGCGCAGTCCATCCGTGTCCTCTGGTGTTTTGTTTTCCAAGAAGAACAAGACAACTCAGTTTTGTGTACACTACCGCCGGTTGAATAATGTGACCATGTCTGATGACTACCCCCTTGCCCTGTATTAACGTTTTAGTAAAGTTCTGGACAGAGCTCAGGTTTACCTAGAAGACATTTCCATTTTCAGTAAGATTTTGGAGGAGAATCTGGAGCAAGTAGAGCTGGTGTTAGGGAAGATTGGGTGGGCAGGTCTGACTTTTAGGGCAGACAACTGCCAGATGGGGAAATAAGAGGTGCAATGCATGGGACATCATGTGGGGGGTGGAAGGTTTAGGTCAGAACCAGCAAAGGTAGAGGTGATCTGAGACTGGCCCCAGACCATGATCCAGTTACAGGTACTGGCATTCTTAACAATTGCAGGGTACTACAGATGTTTTGTCACAGACTTTAGTACTGTAGAGTAGTCAGGGGGTAGTTGTCTTTGTGTGAAATTGTGTAACGGGTGGTAATTATGACAAGGACTTTATTGTATAAACTGATGCATCACGGTACGGGCTGGGAGCAGCACTTAGCCAGGTGGGGCCAGATGAGAAGAAGCACCCTGTGGCTATTTTGGGGAGGTGGGGTATGCCACAATTGAAAAGGAATGTTTGGCAATTGTTTGGGCAGTGAAGAAACTTCAACCTTATTTGTATGGATGACATTTTACTGTGGTGACTGATCATAATCCTTTAAAGTGGCTACAGCACACCTCAGGAGTGAATGGCAGAATTTTGAGGTGGAGACTCAAAAGTAGTTTGTGATGTGAAATTTTATGTGAGTGATGTGAAAGTTTATGACTTTCACACCACTCACAAGCAAGGATAGGCCCACAGCAATGCAGATGGATTGTCTTGGCATTAAGAGTTGGATCCCCCAAGTCACCTCCATTAACCCCAATAGACTGCGAGACCAGGATCCAAATTGTGGTTGCCCGCTTGGACAAGGGGGGGAGCAGTGTGGCTGGATCACTTTTAAATTACTTATAGTATAAATATATTTAAAACATTAGCATAGTGTGAGAGGCAAGAGGGAGCCATCCACAGCAACCCTGATCTGAAGGCAATAGGTCAGGAGTACAAGCCCAGGTGGGTACAGTATCAGCGAGAGTTACCCAGAAGGAAGTGGTCCTAGGTGAAGGAGCCTAATGGTGGCAGCAGGCCCCTCCTACTGCGGTTAGAGGGGCGCAATTTGGGATAAAGAAAGGGGACAGTGGCAAGGCAAGCACAGCCTGTTCTCAGCAGCAACGGACAGGATGGCATAGGAGGTTCATCCTGTCATATAAGGGTTCTGGGATGGACATACGTTGAGATGTGAGGGTTCTTGGATGCACATACAGTGAGATGTGTGGGTTCTGAGATGGACATGCTGTGAGATGTGAGGGTTCTTGGATGGACATATGTTGAGATATGTGGGTTCTGAGATGGACAGAGAGTGAGATGTGAGGGTTCCAAATGGACATATGGTGAGATGTGAGGGTTCTGCGATGGACATGCGGTGAGATGTGAGGGTTCAGGCATGGACATACGGTGAGATATGAGGGTTCTGAGGTGGACATACGGTGAGATGTGAGGGTTCTGAGGTGGACATACGGTGAGATGTGAGAGTTCTGCGATGGACATACGGTGAGATGTGAGGGTTCTAGGATGGACATGCAGTGAGATGTGAGGGTTCTGAGGTAGACATACAGTGAGATGTGAGGGTTCAGGAATGGAGAAACGGTGAGCTGTGAGGGTTCTGAGATGGACATACTTTGAGATGTGAAGGTTCAGGCATGGACATACGGTGAGATGTGAGAGTTCTGGGATGGACATACGGTGAGATGTGAGGGTTCTGAGGTAGACATACAGTGAGATGTGAGAGTTCTGCGATGGACATACGGTGAGATGTGAGGGTTCTAGGATGGACATGCAGTGAGATGTTAGGCTTTGCAGTGATTCCTATTTCCATGCCATTTGGGAATATGGAGTTATTAGCTGATGATGAGAGATTGTTCTTTAGCCATGAAATCTTGTGTGGAATTGATTAGTAGAGAAACAGTTGTACTGATTCTAACTGTAATGTGCCAGGTCTATTACTCACATTCCATATAGAAAATCTTATGATCTCCTTATAAGAATGTCTACACCCAGTATGGTCCAGATGAACTCCTGGAGATGTATGGACAGACATGGTTCCAATGTTCTCCTGGTAGAGTCCAGAGCTGGTCATAAAACCTAAACATGTAATTGGTTAGGTGATTGTGACGACTATGCACTATGTTGTGCGCTGCTGACAGACCGGATGGAGTGTTGGGGTGGGATATAGAAGGGATGCTGGGTATAACACTATGGGGTAAATGTAGCATACTCCGGTTTGTACAAGTCGCCGGAAATCGGCGAGTTGACAGCTAAAATTTAAAGCGTTTCCCTTTACAAGGCAGCGCCGCTTTAAATTTAAGCGCTGAAGATGCCAAACTCGCGGGAGTTGAAAAAACCGGAGGTTAATACATTTACCCCCATGTGTTGTTTTCTGTAATGACATATCTAGCAGGTAATGATCAGGAATCTCGAAGTAGGTCTTTAAACACCCAAAGTGAAATGTATTGTGTAAATATAAAAAATACTTGAATTACAGAAGCAAAAAGGAAAAGTTTGTTTTGCATTTTCTGCTCGTACCAAGATTGCGCCCAACTTCTGCCTGTTGTGGGGTTCTCAGTGGGACCATAGATACATGTCAGTTTGACCGAAGTTATAAAGCTACCCCCAGTACCATCTTGTCACTACAGTAGATGCAGAGGAGGAGCCAGAGTAATGGAGAAGGGCTTATATCTGCAGTACATACAGAGGAGGAGCCTAAGTAATGGAGGAGGGCTTATATCTACAGTAGAAGCAGAGGAGGAGTCTAAGTAATGTAGGAGGGCTTATATCTACAGTACATACAGAGGAGGAGCCTAAGTAATGGAGGAGGGCTTATATCTGCAGTACATACAGAGGAGGAGCCTAAGTAATGGAGGAGGGCTTATATCTACAGTAGATGCAGAGGAGGAGCCTAAGTAATGGAGGAGGGCTTATATCTACAGTAGATGCAGAGGAGGAGCCTAAGTAATGGAGGAGGGCTTATATCTACAGTAGATGCAGAGGAGGAGCCAGAGTAATGGAGGAGGGCTTATATCTGCAGTAGATGCAGAGGAGGAGCCTAAGTAATGGAGGAGGGCTTATATCTGCAGTAGATGCAGAGGAGGAGCCTAAGTAATGGAGGAGGGCTTATATCTGCAGTAGATGCAGAGGAGGAGCCTAAGTAATGGAGGAGGGCTTATATCTGCAGTACATACAGAGGAGGAGCCTAAGTAATGGAGGAGGACTTATATATGCAGTACATACAGAGGAGGAGCCTAAGTAATGGAGGAGGGCTTATATCTGCAGTAGATGCAGAGGAGGAGCCTAAGTAATGGAGGAGGGCTTATATCTACAGTACATACAGAGGAGGAGCCTAAGTAATGGAGGAGGGCTTATATCTGCAGTACATACAGAGGAGGAGCCTGAGTAATGGAGGAGGGCTTATATCTACAGTAGATGCAGAGGAGGAGTCTAAGTAATGTAGGAGGGCTTATATCTACAGTACATACAGAGGAGGAGCCTAAGTAATGGAGGAGGGCTTATATCTACAGTAGATGCAGAGGAGGAGCCTAAGTAATGGAGGAGGGCTTATATCTACAGTAGATGCAGAGGAGGAGCCTAAGTAATGGAGGAGGGCTTATATCTACAGTAGATGCAGAGGAGGAGCCTAAGTAATGGAGGAGGGCTTATATCTACAGTAGATTCAGAGGAGGGGCCTGAGGAAAAAGGGAAAGGATAACAAGAGGAGCAGGCTCCTGAGTGATAGGGCAGGAGTTATATGAGAGGAGGAGCCTGAGTGATAAGGGAGGGGTAATGTAACAGAGGAGGATCCGGAGTGAAAGGGGAGGATATATATTTCAGAGGAGGAGCCTGAGTGATAAGAAGGATATATGACAGGAGGAGCCTGAGGGACATGGTTATATGACAGAGGAGGAGCCTGAGGGACATGGTTATATAACAGAGGAGGAGCCTAAGGGACATGGTTATATGACAGAGGAGGAGCCTAAGGGACATGGTTAAATGACAGAGGAAGAGCCTAAGGGACATGGTTAAATGACAGAGGAGGAGCCTGACTATTGAGCAAGCATCTCTGTATTGTGTTTTGAGTAAGCAGCTCTGTATCTGGTATTGATTAGGCAGCTCTGTATCTGGTATTGATTAGGCAGCTCTGTATCTGGTATTGATTAGGCAGCTCTGTATCTGGTATTGATTAGGCAGCTCTGTATCTGGTATTGATTAGGCAGCTCTGTATCTGGTATTGATTAGGCAGCTCTGTATCTGGTATTGATGAATCAGTTCTGTATCTGGTTTTGGTTAAGCAGCTTTATATCGGGTATTGATGAATCCGCTTTGTATAGGGTAGTGATTAAGCAGCTCTGTAACAAGTATTGAGCAAGCATATCTGTATTGTGTTTTGAGTAAGCAGCTCTGTATCTGGTATTGATTAGGCAGCTCTGTATCTGGTATTGATTAGGCAGCTCTGTATCTGGTATTGATTAGGCAGCTCTGTATCTGGTATTGATTAGGCAGCTCTGTATTGGGTATTGATTAGGCAGCTCTGTATCAAGTATTGATTAGGCAGCTCTGTATCGAGTATTGATTAGGCAGCTCTGTATCGAGTATTGATTAGGCAGCTCTGTATTGAGTATTGATTAGGCAGCTCTGTATGGAGTATTGATTAGGCAGCTCTGTATCGAGTATTGATTAGGCAGCTCTGTATCGAGTATTGATTAGGCAGCTCTGTATCGAGTATTGATTAGGCAGCTCTGTATCGAGTATTGATTAGGCAGCTCTTTATTGAGTATTGATTAGGCAGCTCTGTATTGGGTATTGATTAGGCAGCTCTGTATTGGGTATTGATTAGGCAGCTCTGTATCAAGTACTGATTAGGCAGCTCTGTATCAAGTACTGATTAGGAAGCTCTGTATCGAGTATTGATTAGGCAGCTCTGTATTGAGTATTGATTAGGCAGCTCTGTATTGAGTATTGATTAGGCAGCTCTGTATCGAGTATTGATTAGGCAGCTCTGTATCGAGTACTGATTAGGAAGCTCTGTATCGAGTATTGATTAGGCAGCTCTGTATCGAGTATTGATTAGGCAGCTCTGTATTGAGTATTGATTAGTCAGCTCTGTATTGGGTATTGATTAGGCAGCTCTGTATCAAGTACTGATTAGGAAGCTCTGTATTGAGTATTGATTAGACAGCTCTGTATTGGGTATTGATTAGGCAGCTCTGTACCGGTGTATCAGTTAAGAGAACAAGTCCTGTGTTATTGTAGGGAGACAGCAGTGCTCAGGGGTCAGGTGTAGAGCATGGTTGATTGGAAGGAGAGCTGGACATGGACTGGTGCCTCAAGTACTTTCAGCTGTGGTGACCAGTTATCCTCAATAATTACAATTCTATTAGCTTTAATAATATCCAGAATTGTGGACGGTCTCCTGTACTCCCATTCTCCCACATCCTGCCACATGCCTAGTAAAGCGTGTGGACTGGGGGCTTCCCTGAGTCATTAGCAGCACCTGCCCCCTTCCCACTCGTACATCACCTCCCCGCTGAGATTATTATTATTATTATTATATGATGCTATTATTACTAATAGACTATGACTCCCATCTGTCTGGTCTCCTGTCAGCAGTAAGGGTTAATGATTCCAATTGGGACCCACTTGGAGTAATAGTTCTAGGACAGCCAGACTGTGGAGCTTACAGTCTAATTCCCCAACACACACAGACACATTGGGAGAAACCCAGCCAAACACCGGGAGACCACACAAATTCACACAGATAAGGGCCTGGTTGGATCGGACCTACGACTCCAGCGCCATTGATTGCACAGAATTTCAGAGTGTTTTGGATCTTTATATGGGATAATAATAGTAATACTAGCATCAAACATTGTAATAATCATAAAAAATAGTAATAATAAGAGTAGTAATATTATTATCATTAATTTAACAAGTGTGCCCTCTCCTAGTCTGCATTATCTTCCACCATCACGGACTTCCTCCTCCTGCTTCCCCTAGTTTTGCAGCTTTGCTTGGGAATATGTTGGTGCTTTATAAATGAATGATTTTATTATAATGAATAACAATAAAAGCAGTGAACCCAGCAGCAATCTTCAGGTATAGAAGTCACGCTCCAGCCCACAGTCCCTTGTATTACACGTTCAGCTCAGAACAGTGACCAGGGAAGAGGCCGGTGACCTGATCCCGGGGAGAATAATAGTGTTGTGTTACATCATCATCACTACTCTTGTGTATGTTATATGCTGGGCTCAGGCTCCCCCTGCTGGACACTATTGTAAGTGTTACTTATGCTATATGCTGGGCTCAGGCTCCCCCTGCTGGACACTATTGTAAGTGTTACTTATGTTATATGCTGGGCTCAGGCTCCCCTGCTGGACACTATTGTAAGTGTTATTTATGTTATATGCTGGGCTCAGCCTCCCCTGCTGGACACTATTGTAAGTGTTACTGATGTTATATGCTGGGCTCAGGCTCCCCCTGCTGGACACTATTGTAAGTGTTACTTATGTTTTATGCTGGGCTCAGGCTCCCCCTGCTGGACACTATTGTAAGTGTTACTTATGTTGTATGCTGGGCTCAGGCTCCCCCTGCTGGACACTATTGTAAGTGTTACTTATGTTATATGCTGGGCTCAGGCTCCCCCTGCTGGACACTATTGTAAGTGTTACTTATGTTGTATGCTGGGCTCAGGCTCCCCCTGCTGGACACTATTGTAAGTGTTACTTATGTTGTATGCTGGGCTCAGGCTCCCCCTGCTGGACACTATTGTAAGTGTTACTTATGTTGTATGCTGGGCTCAGGCTCCCCCTGCTGGACACTATTGTAAGTGTTACTTATGTTATATGCTGGGCTCAGGCTCCACCCGCTGGTTACTATTGTAAGTGTTAATTATGTTATATGCTGGGCTCAGGCTCCCCTGCTGGACACTATTGTAAGTGTAAAGATAAATAAAACTCCAGGTACAAATGTCATACATCCAAAGGATCTTATGGAGCTAAACTCGGAAATAGCTAGACCACTATTCTTAATTTTCATAGATTAAATCTTATCAGGCTCAGTACCAAGGGATTGGCGAATAGCAGATGTGGTGCCGTTGTTTAAAACGGGGACGAGATCACAACCAGGTAATTATAGACCTGTAAGCCTGACATCAATAATGGGGGAACTACTGGAAGGTATATTAAGGGATAGTATTCAGGATTACTTGGTGCGCATAAGATTATTAGTGGGAATCTTCATGGATTTGTGAGGGATAGGTCATGTCAAACTAATCTAATTAATTTCTACGAGGAGGTTAGTGGGAACTTAGACCAGGGCAGCACAGTAGATGTGGTCTACATACATTTTGCAAAGGCCTTTGATACATCGCCACACAAGAGGTTGGTTTACAAAATAAAGGAACTGGGTCTAGGAAACATTTATACTTGGGTCGAAAACTGGTTAGAGAATAGGGAACAGAGAGTTGTGATAAGTGGAACATTTTCTAACTGGTCAAAAGTCTTAAGTGGAGTACCTCAAGGTTCCGTGCTGGGACCACTCCTTTTTAATATATTTATTAATGACCTTGGTGATGGTTTAGAGCAGGGTTTCCCAAACCCAGTCCTCAGGGCTCCCTAACAGTGCAGGTTTTCCATATCTCCTTGCTGGAGCACAGGTGTATTCATTACTGACTGACACATTGTAACAGATCCACAGGTGGTCCTAATTATGTCACATGTGATCCAGAAAACCTGCACTGTTAGGGAGCCCTGAGAACTGGGTTTGGGAAACCCTGGTTTAGAGTAAAGTTTCCATTGTTGTAGATGACACTAAACTCTGTAAGGTAATAAAATCAGAGCAAGATGTATCTTCTCTACAGAAGGACTTAAGCAAACTGGAGAATTGGGCGGCCAAATAGAATATGAGGTTTAACATAGATAAATGTAAGGTTATGCATTCAGGGATCAAAAACAAGAACGCAATCTATAAATTAAATGGAATTAATTTAGGAAAAAGATTTGGGAGTGCTCGTAGACAGTAGACTTAGCAATAGTGCTCAATGTCAAGCAGCAGCTGCAAGGGCAAACAAAGTATTGGCATGCATAAAAAGGGACATAGATGCAAGGGAAGGTGGTGTAATTTTGTAAATTGTTGGTAAGACCTCATCTTGAGTACGGAGTACAGTTCTGGGCACCACTCTATAAAATACATATTTTTGAAGTAGAAAGGGTTCAGAGAAGGGCGACAAAATTGATAAAGGGTATGGAGTCATTAAGTTATGAGGAAAGGTTAGCCAGTTTAGGCATGTTTACTTTAGAAAAGAGGGGATATGATTACTATGTACAAATACATTAAGGGTCAATGCAGAGAACTTTCATGGGAACTTTTTATCCCAAGGACTATACACAGGACACGCGGTCACCCCCTAAGGTTAAAGGAGAGGAAGTTTCACAATCAGCAAATGAAGGGGTTCTTTACAGTAAGGGCAGTCAAGATATGGAATTCACTGCCAGGGAAGGTTGTGATGGCAGATTCAATAGATATGCTTAAGAAAGGGTTAGACGAATTTTTAGCGGAAAAGTGTATCCAAGGATACGACTGTTAATTAAAATAAAGGATAGTAGTGGATATAGGGCAAAAATAGGACTGCAATATTGTGTTTGGGGGGATTTTTCCCGATTGAAACAGATTGGCGGTTGCTTAATCTGGATCAATTTCAAATATACGTGAGGGATTGCAGGAGATGCAAAATAGGTTGAACTTGATTGACTGGGCAGCACAGTGGGCTAGTGGTTAGCACTTCTGCCTCGCAGCACTGGGGTCATGAGTTCAATTCCTGACCTGACCTTATCTGTGTGGAGTTTGTATGTTCTCCCTGTGTTTGCGTGGGTTTCCTCCGGGTGCTCCGGTTTCCTCCCATACTCCAAAAACATATTAGTAGGTTAATTGGCTGCTATCAAAATTGACCCTAGTGTCTCTCTTTCTCTGTCTGTCTGTGTGTGTTAGGGAATTTAGACTGTAAGCTCCTATGGGGACTGATGTGAATGAGTTCTCTGTACAGCGCTGCAGAATCAGTGGCGCTATATAAATAAATGGTGATGATGATTAAGATGACTGGTGTTTTTTTTCCAACCTCATCAATAATATTACTACGTAAGTGTTACTTATGTTACATGCTGGGTTCAGGCTCCCCCTACTGGACACTATTATAATACATCAGGAGGGAAGGTGGCCTGTAGATAGAGGAATCTAATAAGGAGGCGAAGACGAGATATGGGAGAGTTGTTTTCTAATTAAAGCACTTTTCGATTTATTGTGTGTGTTTGTACAATTGGTTACTGTTGTGGAACTACGTGTCTTAGAAATTGTGCGACTAAAATTGCAGACGTAAGGACACAATATGTGGATATAGGTTTCCATCTAGGCTGCCTAGTGGATGTGAGACCGTAACAGGCAATATGTGTTTCTTGATGGTGACTAGTGATGTTCTTCTACGTAGTACTCCCTATTAATAAGAGTGGACTGTTGAGTGAGTTATTTATCATAACAAACAGTAATCAGTTACTGAGTGATCAGTAATGTTGGTCTGTAATTACAGAAATACCGGTACCAGGATGACGACTCTCCTCCTCTGGAACACAGCCCAGCCCATTTGGCCAACCCCATGAAGGCCCCGGAGCTTGTCCATGTGTCAGAGAAGAATCTGTCACAAATAGAGAATGTTCATGGTTATGTCTCACACTCACATATCTCCCCTATGAAGGTAAGTGGCCATATGAATACAATAACCTCTAGGACTTGTAATAAGTGTACCTACCTCCTGAAATCTTGCATTATCAGTGTACCTATCTCCAGAAGTTCCTTGTTGTCAGTGTACCTACCTCTATAACTCATCAGTGAACCTGTCTCTAGCACTTATTATCAGTGTACCTACCTCCAGAAGTTACTTGTTGTCAGTGTACGTACCTCCAGAAGTCCTGTGTTATCAGTGTACCTACCTCCAGAAATGTCTTGTTTTCGGTGTACTTACCTCCAGAAATCCTGAGTTATCAGTGTACATATTTCCAGAAGTCCCATGTTATCAGTGTACCTACCTCTAAAATTCATCAGTGAACCTGTCTCTAGCACTTATTATCAGTGTACCTACCTCCAGAAATCCTGAGTTATCAGTGTACCTACCTCCAGAAGTCCTGTTATCAGAGTATTTACTTCCAAATGCCCAGTGTTATCAGTGTACCTACCTCCAGAAATCCTGTGTTATCAGTGTACGTACCTCTAGAAGACCAGTGTTATCAGTGTACTTACCTGTTGGACTCATTATCAGTCTACCTACCAACAGAAGTTCCATGTTATCAGTGTAAATAACTCCAAATGTCCAGTGTTAACAGTGTACCTACTTCTAGGCCTCATTATCAGTCTAGCTACTGGTCTCGGTTAATTTAGCATTAGAGTGACAAGAAAGTGTTTGGAACTTTATGTTATGAGTTACTTTGCCACTCTGACAAATAAAGTAAAAAGCAAGAAGTTGTTCGTGTGTGCATCATCAGAAGGATGCTGTGTCACAAGTGGTGTCAGAAGTGGGATACTTAGGCAAGTTTCTACTTCTCAACCCGTGTAGACATTAACAGGGAGGAAGTTTTTGAGAACCCTTGTGAATTTGGCTTCTGCACAACAAGAGGAGCAAGCTCATCTGCTACGAGTTGCAGAGGCACAGGTGGAAAACACCAGGCTTTTAATAGAAGAGTTAGCCCAGGTGAGGTGTGACAGAAATGAACCACCTGCTCCGGTTCTGCAGAAAATTTCACCAGCTGATGAAATAGAAGTGTATCAAGTGACCTTTGAGAGAGCTACAAAAAGGCCAAAATGACCTCCTGAAGTTTGGGCTGATAAGCTGGCTTCATATCTGAATGGCGAAGCTCAGTGAACTTAAATGGATCTGGATGAGGACCGGGCCTTTGATTACCCGTACTTAAAGATATTGGCTCGGATTGGGGTTCCAGGGCCAGACTGAGCCCAGCGCTATCACGAGTGGCACTAGTCTGAGCACAATTGTCAGAGCTTTCCAAAATTAAAAAAAAAAATGGCTGCAGCCAGATTGGAATTGGCCTGTTCAGATTATTGAAGTTTTGGCGATAGATCATTGCATCCGGGGGCTGGACAGTGGTCTGCAAAGGTGGGTGCTGCAATCAGACCCACAAACTTTTGAAGATTTGGCCACAGTGGTAGAGAGGTTTGGTGCTTTTCAGCAAATGACCAAAGCACCTGCATTCCTGCCAAAGCCAATGCTACTTCAAAAGTCAGGTTTGACAATCCTTGCCACAGGATCCAATGGTAAAAATGCTTTTGATAAAGTGCCGGTTACAAAGGTGTCTAATCTGAATGTGAAGGGCCAGGCCACTTTTGGGTCCAGTGTCCTAACTTACAGGACCCCTTGGACTGTTCTGTCACGTATGTTGGGCCTAGTTATCCAAGCTGTTGTACTATGAGTCCCACATCAGGAAGTTTTTGTTAGTCCAGGTGACTGTGCTTATTGACCAATAGCTTGTCCTAGCTTTGGTTGACTATGGGCATGAGCTTATAATGGTGTCCAGCTCTGCACTGCCCAAAATCATAACTACTTGTTTGCCCAGGGTAAAGGTCCTGTGCATACATGGGACGACTGAGGAATATGAGAGAACTCTGCTACCAGTCACACTTAAAAGCCAAACCGTTATGGTGGTGGCAGCCAGAGCACCTAAGCTGCCGTATCCACTTGTTCGGGGGCCTTACTTCCCACTGTTTAAAGAGGTCCTTTGTGAGCAAGTTCGGCTGGACATGTCAGCAACTGATGCAATGGTCGGTAGCCCGGTCTTAAAAGATCTTCCCAAGATTTCACAGTGTCAAGACATTGATCTTTGGGAACTGTCTACCTGGAATGCTATGCTGGGGGTCAAGGCAGGAATTCCATGAAAGTGCCACCGTTTGGGGAAGCCTGGCCGAAAACAGCATTGGTTGGTGACCTTGCGGATGAGCACTCCCCACCTGTTGGTGAGGATACAGCCTAATCTGCAATATCAACGTTGTTTCCTTGCAGGACTACCAGCTTAATGATGCTTGGAACATACATTTAAAAATGTTACTGAGACGAATAGTGTACCAAAAGCCTCCCAGCCTGCAGAAGGTATACCGTATTTTGTTATTAAAAATAATTTTCTGTATAGACTTGGTATTGTACAATGGGAAATGGTAGAGCAGTTAATGGTTCCTCAGGTTTATGTACCTCTAGTGTTAAAAACTGCACATACACATGTCTGTGGGGGACACCTAGGGGAGGATAAAACACAGGATCGAGTTCTGTGCGGGTTTTACTGGCCCGGTGTACATCATCATCATTTATTTAAATAGCGCCACTAATTCCGCAGCGCTGTACAGAGAACTCACTCACATCAGTCCCTGCCCCATTGGAGCTTACAGTCTAAATTCCCTAACACACACACACACAGACAGAAAGACACAGACTAGGGTCAATTTGTTAGTAGCCAATTAACCTACCAGTATGTTTTTGGAGTGTGGGAGGAAACCAGAGCACCTGGAGGAAACCCACGCAAACACGGGGAGAACATCCTGCGGAATATAAAGTTCAGCATCATAGCTCATATTGATTTTTACATGTCTGGGAATTCCCAAGAAAATTCTCACTGACCAGGGCGCCCCGTTCATGTCCATATTGATGAAGGGCATGTGTCAACTATTAAGGGTGACAGCGCTTCACACCTCTGTGCACCATCCACAAACGGACAGCTTGGGGGAGCACTTTGACTGCACTTTAAAACTGAGGAAAGCTGCGGCGCATTAGAAAAAAGATTGGGACACTCTTATCCCAGATTTGATGCTTTCCGTCCATGAGGTACCACAAGCCTCAATAGGGTTTAAATCTTTTGTGTAATTGTTCGGGACACAGCCCAGAGTTATCTTGGATATCTTGAAAGAAGGGTGGGAGCAGCAAGTCCCCAGAGAGACCAATCTGGTACAATATGTGACCCAAGTGTATGAGAGGTTAGGAGAGAAGGACCCATTGTACATCAACATGTAAAAGAGGCTCGGGAATGGCAAAAGAGGAATTATAATAAAACTTATGTACTTCAATATTTCACCCCTGGGGACAAGGTCCTAGTCCTGGTCCCAACCCAGGAAAGCAAACTTTTCGCCAACTGACAAGGTCCGTTTGAAGTCCTAAAGACTGTCGCCTCTGTCAATTACAGGGTCTGTCCATTGGGGAGCAGAAGGGAGAAACTTTAAACCTTGGTATGATGAGAACCCCTCTCCTCAATTAGTGGGTAAAGTCATTCAAAAATCTGTAGTTCCAATAGAGACAGCTTTATCTGTTAGGCAAAAACGCAGACGGAGGAAATGGTATCCCGGAAGAGTGATATTGTCTTTCCAATTCCTGCGCGCAGTACTTTAATTGAACATGACATTGTCACTACGCCCGGGAGTTGTCGTGAAGCAGACGCCATATAGCATTCCTAAAGTCAGCTGTGGTTTGGTGAGAATGGAAATTGAGAAGATGGTCCAGTTGGATATGATTGATGAATCCACCAGTGAGTGGAATAGTCCTATTTTGTGTGTCCCAAAGCCCACTGGGTGTATTTGAATCTGAAATTACTTTAGACCGTTAAACAGCGAGTCCCAGTTCGATACTTACCCTGTGCCACGGGTGGACGAACTGATAGGAAATCTATCTGGTAGTAACTACCTGGCTACTCTTGACTTAACAAAGGGTTATTGGCAAGTTCCCCTTACTTCCTCAGCCAAGCAAAAGACCGCATTCACCACCCCTGATGGTCTCTTCCAGTGTAAGGTTCTATCCTTTGGGTTGCATGGGGCATCTGCCATCTTCCACAGGGCCATGGATAAATTGCTAAGAGTTCATACAGCCTATGCAGCCGCTTGCTTACATGACATAATGATTTATACCCCAGACTGAAAGTCACATTTGCCAAAAGTTGAAGCGGTCTTAGCTTCTTTGAGGGCCGCAGGCTTGACGCCTAATCCAAAAAAGTGTGCCATAGCCAAGACAGAAGCCAAATATTTGGGGTGCATTGTTGGGCAAGGGTAAGTGAAACCCTACTATACAGGATGGAAGCAGTCAAAAACTGGCCAAGACTGAAAAGAAAATTGCAGTTAAGGACGTTCCTGGGCCTTGTAGGTTACTACAGTCGATTCGTAAGTCACTTCACCACTAGAGCTGCTCCACTTACGGACATGAAACGTTGTCTAGATAGTTTAGCCTGGTCTAACTCTGCAGAGGCTGCTTGTTCAGATCTTCGCTTAGCCCTCTATTCCTCTCCAGTTCTACATGAACGTGACTTTACCCGGAGGTTTGTCCTTCAAACCGATGCTTCCAGTGACGGCTTAGGTGCAGTCTTATCACAGGAAAAGGAAGGAATAGAGAATCCTGCACTGTATCTGAATTGGGAGTTACATCCAAGGGAATAAAACAGTGTGCTACCGTAAATGTCTTGCCCTAAAATGAGCCACAGAAGCTCTGCACTATTATCTTTTAGGCAGAGAATTCTCGATAATAACTGGTCATGCACCATTGCGGCGGATACAAAACAACCGGGAGGTAAGTGCCAAAGTAACTGGTTCTTTTCACTGCAAACTTTCAGATTTACAGTACAACACAGACCATGGATTTTGCACAAAAATGGTGATGCATTTTCATGAAAATGTGCGCTCCTCGCGAAGTCTGCACCACCTTGCTTGGTGACGCTAGGGGGAGGGATATGTAACTAAAGGAGTGATTTGGCCTCTAAGATAGGGATTTGGTATTCAGCTGACATTACACACCTATACAGCTGTGCACCTAGTTCAAAGATACACAGGTCGAGGACATATGTGTGACAATATAATACTATAGAGTGTGATTTAACTTGCATATTATGAAGTGCTTTAGAAGTTTCTTTTTCCACAGCTGACAGCAAGCTGACAGGGTGTGTCTGCAGTCATGGTAATCAAGCAGAACACCTGCAGAGAACTGCTTTTGAAAGGCAAGGTGGGAGTGTCACAAGTCCATCAATTTATGGCTGTAGGAAGAGTTCAAAGTATTTAAACCTTCCTTTTATCATTGTTGAATGTGACCAGTGCCAAATAAGTTGGCTGGTGTCTAGAGAGCTGGTCTCTGTTAATTTAGCATTAGGGTCACAAAAAAAGTGTTTGGAACTTTATTTTATGAGTTACTTTGCATCCTGACAAATAAAGCAAAGTACAAAGCAAGAAGTTGTTCATGTGTAAATCAACCAAAGGGTGCCTGTGCCACACCACCTACAGAAGCCCCATGTTATCAGTGTACCTACCTCCAAATATCCAGTGTTATCAGTGTACCTACCTTCAAGTATAGAATGTTATCAGTGTCCCTACTTACAGAAGCCCTATATTATCAGTGTATCTACCTCCAAATATCCAGAATTATCAGTGTACCCACCTCCAGAAGTCCTGTGGTATCAGTGTACCTACCTCTAGGCCTCATTATCAGTCTACATGCCTACAGAAGCCCCATGTTATCAGTGTATCTACCTCCAAATATCCAGTATTATCAGTGTACCCACCTCCAGAAGTTCTGTGCTAGCAGTGTACCTACCTTCAAGTATCCAATGTTATCAGTGTCCCTACCTACAGAAGCCCTATATTATCAGTGTATCTACCTCCAAATATCCAGTATTATCAGTGTACCCACCTCCAGAAGTCCTGTGGTATCAGTGTACCTACCTCTAGGCCTCATTATCAGTCTACATGCCTACAGAAGCCCCATGTTATCAGTGTATCTACCTCCAAATATCCAGTATTATCAGTGTACCCACCTCCAGAAGTTCTGTGCTAGCAGTGTACCTACCCTCAAGTATCCAATGTTATCAGTGTCCCTACTTACAGAAGCCCCATGGTATCAGTGTAACTAGTTGAAGGACACATTATCAGTGTAACTACCTTTAGTCTACCTGCCTACCTACAGATGTCCCGTGTTATCAGTGTAGATACACTTAGATAAAAACACAGTACGTGGACAATGATACCTATATCAGGAACGATTACACGCAGATGGGGAGATTCATTTAGATTTTCACATTTTCAATAACAATCTTACATACAGTATATACTTTATGATCTAAAACAGTTTAACATAGATGAAACAGTACATTCTTTAGTTTCCATTACTCTGAGTCTGTTGCCTGTTTCATGAGTTTCCTCATGTATATGTGTATCCCAGGGACCTATACAAGTGGATCAAAAACTTTCTCAGTTCGAGGAACCCTTAGGGTCTCCATAATTGTTTCAAGGCAACCCTAAGCCAAAATAAATACCAAGTAGTCCCATGCCTTGCTTACCACCGTCCCTGGCCACAGCACACATGGCTCCCTGGGGTATACAGTTTGGGAACCACTGAACTATACAATTCCGGTGTGAGGAAGGTGATGGAGACAGCTGAAAGCCACGGACTTGGGTAGTATAAGGAGCAGGAACCAGGAGTAGCACAGAGTATTTCAGGAGATGCAGAGATCACTTGTGTGATAATGAGGACAGGGACAATGTGAGGGGGGATCGATAGACCAGGAAGCCACAGACTTAGGTAGTATAAGGAGCAGGGACCAGGAGTAGCACAGAGTATTTCAGGAGATGAGGAGATCACTTGTGTGATATTGAGGACAGGGACAATGTGAGGGGGGATGGATAGACCAGGAAGTCACAGAGAGTATAAGGAGCAGGGACCAGGAGTAGCACAGAGTATTTCAGGAGATGCGGAGATCACTTGTGTGATATTGAGGACAGGGACAATGTGAGGGGGGCTGGATAGACCAGGAAGTCACAGAGATTATAACGAGCAGGGACTAGGAGTATCACAGAGTATTTCAGGAGATGAGGAGATCACTTGTGTGATAATGAGGACAGGGACAATGTGAGGGGGGATGGATAGACCAGGAAGTCACAGAGAGTATAAGGAGCAGGAAACAGGAGTAGCACAGATTATTTCAGGAGATGAGGAGATCACTTGTGTGATAATGAGGACAGGGACAATGTGAGGGGGGATGGATAGACCAGGAAGTCACAGAGAGTATAAGGAGCAGGAAACAGGAGTAGCACAGAGTATTTCAGGAGATGAGGAGATCACTTGTGTGATAATGAGGACAGGGACAATGTGAGGGGGGATGGATAGACCAGGAAGTCACAGAGAGTATAAGGAGCAGGGACCAGGAGTAGCACAGAGTATTTCGGGAGATGCGGAGATCACTTGTGTGATAATGAGGACAGGGACAATGTGAGGGGGGATGGATAGACCAGGAAGCCACAGAGAGTATAAGGAGCAGGGACCAGGAGTAGCACAGAGTATTTCAGGAGATGCGGAGATCACTTGTGTGATAATGAGGACAGTGACAATGTGAGGGGGGATGGATAGACCAGGAAGCCACAGACTTGGGTAGTATAAGGAGCAGGGACCAGGAGTAGCACAGAGTATTTCAGGAGATGCGGAGATCACTTGTGTGATAATGAGGACAGGGACAATGTTAGGGGGGATGGATAGACCAGAAAGCCACAGAGAGTATAAGGAGCAGGGACCAGGAGTAGCACAGAGTATTTCAGGAGATGAGGAGATCACTTGTGAGATAATGAGGACAATGACAATGTGAGGGGGGATGGATAGACCAGAAAGCCACAGAGAGTATAAGGAGCAGGGACCAGGAGTAGCACAGAGTATTTCGGGAGATGCGGAGATCACTTGTGTGATAATGAGGACAGGGACAATGTGAGGGGGGATGGATAGACCAGGAAGCCACAGAGAGTATAAGGAGCAGGGACCAGGAGTAGCACAGAGTATTTCAGGAGATGCGGAGATCACTTGTGTGATAATGAGGACAGTGACAATGTGAGGGGGGATGGATAGACCAGGAAGTCACAGAGAGTATAAGGAGCAGGGACCAGGAGTAGCACAGAGTATTTCAGGAGATGAGGAGATCACTTTTGTGATAATGAGGACAGGGACAATGTGAGGGGGGATGGATAGACCAGGAAGCCACAGACTTGGGTAGTATAAGGAGCAGGGACCAGGAGTAGCACAGAGTATTTCAGGAGATGCGGAGATCACTTGTGTGATATTGAGGACAGGGACAATGTGAGGGGGGATAGATAGACCAGGAAGTCACAGAGATTATAACGAGCAGGGACTAGGAGTATCACAGAGTATTTCAGGAGATGAGGAGATCACTTGTGTGATAATGAGGACAGTGACAATGTGAGGGGGGATGGATAGACCAGGAAGTCACAGAGAGTATAAGGAGCAGGGACCAGGAGTAGCACAGAGTATTTCAGGAGATGAGGAGATCACTTTTGTGATAATGAGGACAGGGACAATGTGAGGGGGGATGGATAGACCAGGAAGCCACAGACTTGGGTAGTATAAGGAGCAGGGACCAGGAGTAGCACAGAGTATTTCAGGAGATGCGGAGATCACTTGTGTGATAATGAGGACAGGGACAATGTGAGGGGGGATGGATAGACTAGGAAGCCACAGACTTGGGTAGTATAAGGAGCAGGGACCAGGAGTAGCACAGAGTATTTCAGGAGATGAGGAGATCACTTTTGTGATAATGAGTACAGGGACAATGTGAGGGGGGATGGATAGACCAGGAAGCCACAGACTTGGGTAGTATAAGGAGCAGGGACCAGGAGTAGCACAGAGTATTTCAGGAGATGCGGAGATCACTTGTGTGATAATGAGGACAGGGACAATGTTAGGGGGGATGGATAGACCAGAAAGCCACAGAGAGTATAAGGAGCAGGGACCAGGAGTAGCACAGAGTATTTCAGGAGATGAGGAGATCACTTGTGAGATAATGAGGACAATGACAATGTGAGGGGGGATGGATAGACCAGGAAGTCACAGAGAGTATAAGGAGCAGGGACCAGGAGTAGCACAGAGTATTTCAGGAGATGAGGAGATGACTTTTGTGATAATGAGTACAGGGACAATGTGAGGGGGGATGGATAGACCAGGAAGCCACAGACTTGGGTAGTATAAGGAGCAGGGACCAGGAGTAGCACAGAGTATTTCAGGAGATGCGGAGATCACTTTTGTGATAATGAGGACAGGGACAATGTGAGGGGGGATGGATAGACCAGGAAGTCACAGAGAGTATAAGGAGCAGGAAACAGGAGTAGCACAGAGTATTTCAGGAGATGAGGAGATCACTTGTGTGATAATGGGGACAGGGACAATGTTAGGGGGGATGGATAGACCAGAAAGCCACAGAGAGTATAAGGAGCAGGGACCAGGAGTAGCACAGAGTATTTCGGGAGATGCGGAGATCACTTGTGTGATAATGAGGACAGGGACAATGTGAGGGGGGATGGATAGACCAGGAAGCCACAGAGAGTATAAGGAGCAGGGACCAGGAGTAGCACAGAGTATTTCAGGAGATGCGGAGATCACTTGTGTGATAATGAGGACAGTGACAATGTGAGGGGGGATGGATAGACCAGGAAGCCACAGACTTGGGTAGTATAAGGAGCAGGGACCAGGAGTAGCACAGAGTATTTCAGGAGATGCGGAGATCACTTGTGTGATAATGAGGACAGGGACAATGTTAGGGGGGATGGATAGACCAGAAAGCCACAGAGAGTATAAGGAGCAGGGACCAGGAGTAGCACAGAGTATTTCAGGAGATGAGGAGATCACTTGAGTGATAATGAGGACAATGACAATGTGAGGGGGGATGGATAGACCAGAAAGCCACAGAGAGTATAAGGAGCAGGGACCAGGAGTAGCACAGAGTATTTCGGGAGATGCGGAGATCACTTGTGTGATAATGAGGACAGGGACAATGTGAGGGGGGATGGATAGACCAGGAAGCCACAGAGAGTATAAGGACCAGGGACCAGGAGTAGCACAGAGTATTTCAGGAGATGCGGAGATCACTTGTGTGATAATGAGGACAGTGACAATGTGAGGGGGGATGGATAGACCAGGAAGTCACAGAGAGTATAAGGAGCAGGGACCAGGAGTAGCACAGAGTATTTCAGGAGATGAGGAGATCACTTTTGTGATAATGAGGACAGGGACAATGTGAGGGGGGATGGATAGACCAGGAAGCCACAGACTTGGGTAGTATAAGGAGCAGGGACCAGGAGTAGCACAGAGTATTTCAGGAGATGCGGAGATCACTTGTGTGATATTGAGGACAGGGACAATGTGAGGGGGGATGGATAGACCAGGAAGTCACAGAGATTATAACGAGCAGGGACTAGGAGTATCACAGAGTATTTCAGGAGATGAGGAGATCACTTGAGTGATAATGAGGACAGGGACAATGTGAGGGGGGATGGATAGACCAGGAAGCCATAGAGAGTATAAGGAGCAGGGACTAGGAGTAGCACAGAGTATTTCAGGAGATGCGGAGATCACTTGTGTGATAATGAGGACAGTGACAATGTGAGGGGGGATGGATAGACCAGGAAGTCACAGAGAGTATAAGGAGCAGGGACCAGGAGTAGCACAGAGTATTTCAGGAGATGAGGAGATCACTTTTGTGATAATGAGGACAGGGACAATGTGAGGGGGGATGGATAGACCAGGAAGCCACAGACTTGGGTAGTATAAGGAGCAGGGACCAGGAGTAGCACAGAGTATTTCAGGAGATGCGGAGATCACTTGTGTGATAATGAGGACAGGGACAATGTGAGGGGGGATGGATAGACTAGGAAGCCACAGACTTGGGTAGTATAAGGAGCAGGGACCAGGAGTAGCACAGAGTATTTCAGGAGATGCGGAGATCACTTGTGTGATATTGAGGACAGGGACAATGTGAGGGGGGCTGGATAGACCAGGAAGTCACAGAGATTATAACGAGCAGGGACTAGGAGTATCACAGAGTATTTCAGGAGATGAGGAGATCACTTGAGTGATAATGAGGACAGGGACAATGTGAGGGGGGATAGATAGACCAGGAAGTCACAGAGAGTAAAAGGAGCAGGAAACAGGAGTAGCACAGAGTATTTCAGGAGATGAGGAGATCACTTGTGTGATAATGGGGACAGGGACAATGTTAGGGGGATGGTTAGACCAGAAAGCCACAGAGAGTATAAGGAGCAGGGACCAGGAGTAACACAGAGTATTTCAGGAGATGCGGAGATCACTTGTGTGATAATGAGGTCAGGGACAATGTGAGGAGGGATGGATAGACCAGGAAGTCACAGAGAGTATAAGGAGCAGGAAACAGGAGTAGCACAGAGTATTTCAGGAGATGAGGAGATCACTTGTGTGATAATGAGGACAGGGACAATGTGAGGGGGGATGGATAGACCAGGAAGTCACAGAGAGTATAAGGAGCAGGAAACAGGAGTAGCACAGAGTATTTCAGGAGATGAGGAGATCACTTTTGTGATAATGAGTACAGGGACAATGTGAGGGGGGATGGATAGACCAGGAAGCCACAGACTTGGGTAGTATAAGGAGCAGGGACCAGGAGTAGCACAGAGTATTTCAGGAGATGCGGAGATCACTTGTGTGATAATGAGGACAGGGACAATGTGAGGGGGGATGGATAGACCAGGAAGTCACAGAGAGTATAAGGAGCAGGAAACAGGAGTAGCACAGAGTATTTCAGGAGATGAGGAGATCACTTGTGTGATAATGGGGACAGGGACAATGTTAGGGGGGATGGATAGACCAGAAAGCCACAGAGAGTATAAGGAGCAGGGACCAGGAGTAGCACAGAGTATTTCAGGAGATGAGGAGATCACTTGTGAGATAATGAGGACAGTGACAATGTGAGGGGGGATGGATAGACCAGGAAGTCACAGAGAGTATAAGGAGAAGGGACCAGGAGTAGCACAGAGTATTTCAGGAGATGAGGAGATCACTTTTGTGATAATGAGTACAGGGACAATGTGAGGGGGGATGGATAGACCAGGAAGCCACAGACTTGGGTAGTATAAGGAGCAGGGACCAGGAGTAGCACAGAGTATTTCAGGAGATGCGGAGATCACTTGTGTGATAATGAGGACAGGGACAATGTGAGGGGGGATGGATAGACCAGGAAGTCACAGAGAGTATAAGGAGCAGGAAACAGGAGTAGCACAGAGTATTTCAGGAGATGAGGAGATCACTTGTGTGATAATGGGGACAGGGACAATGTTAGGGGGGATGGTTAGACCAGAAAGCCACAGAGAGTATAAGGAGCAGGGACCAGGAGTAGCACAGAGTATTTCGGGAGATGCGGAGATCACTTGTGTGATAATGAGGACAGGGACAATGTGAGGGGGGATGGATAGACCAGGAAGTCACAGAGAGTATAAGCAGAACATAGAAATGATATGAAGCTTTTGTCACACTGATGTGAAAAGATAGCGGCATCCAAAGCACCGATATATGAAACACTGTTCATGTGTCATATTGTGGCCCCATTGTTAGTATTGTTGCCCCAGAGAGCTGGTGTGATAGGTTTGATTTTGACCAGGGCACTATCTGTGTAATGTTTGTATGTTCTCACCATATCTGTATGAGTTTCCTCCCACTCTACAAAGACACACGTGTTTGTGTGTGCGTGTGGCAGATCATGTAGAGGGTAAACTCTGTTGGGGCAGGAGATGATATGATTAAGTAAATATTTTCTGTAAAGTGCTGGTAAATTAGATGGCTGTATATAAATACACTTTGCTTTATATAACCTAAATATGTTTCTGCATTGTCTCCTCCTCTAGCAGGGAATCTTAGAATAGACCTCATGTATTATCAGGGTTTAACAGAGATTACTGGTGGTTTTATAAATAAGGTAAATGTGAGAAATGTGGTGCAGTTCCTGTGGTTTTACTATATCCTACAGTTTTATAATGTATGGCTGCATGTCTCACTCTCTTCTACAATACCAACTGCAGTCCCTCGTCCTCCTCTCTCGGCACATCCTCTTATTCCTGACTCCTGTATTACTCTCTGCACCTCTTCTTCCTCCTCTCTCCTGTATTACTCTCTGCACCTCCTCTTATTCCTGACTCCTGTATTACTCTCTGCATCTCCTCTTCCTCCTCTCTCCTGTATTACTCTCTGCATCTCCTCTTCCTCCTGTCTCCTGTATAACTCTCTGCACATCCTCTTCCTCCTCTCTCCTGTATTACTCTCTGCACCTCCTCTTCCTCCTCTCTCCTGTATTACTCTGGGCCCCTCCTCTCTCCCGTATTACTCTCGGCACCTCCACTTCCTCCTCTCTCCTGTATTACTCTCGGCACCTCCTTTTCTTCTTGTCTCCTGTATTACTCCCTGCACATCTTCTTCCTCCTCTTTCCTGTATTTCTCTCTGCACATATTCTTCCTCCTGTCTCCTGAATTACTTCCTGCACATCTTCTTCCTCCTCTCTCCTGTATTACTCTCTGCACCTCCTCTTCTTCCTCTCTCCTGAATTACTCCCTGCACATCTTCTTACTCCACTCTCCTGTATTACTCTCTGCACCTCCTCTTCTTCCTGTATCCTGTATTACTCTCTGCACCTCCTCTTCTTCCTGTATCCTGTATTACCCTCTGCACTTCCACTTCCTCCTCTCTCCCTGCACATCTTCTTACTCCTCTCTCCTGTATTACTTTATGCAACTCCTCTTCTTCCTTTCTTCTGTATTACTCCCTGCACATCTTCTTACTCCTCTCTCCTGTATTACTCTACGCAACTCCTCTTCCTCCTCTCTCCTGTATTACTCCCTGCACTACTTCTTTCTCCTCTCTCCTATATTACTCTCTGCACTTCCACTTCCTCCTCTTGTGTATTACTCTCTACACTTCCTCTTCCTCCTCTCTCTTGTATTACTCTCTGCACCTCCTCTTATTCCTGACTCCTGTATTACTCTCTGCATCTCCTCTTCCTCCTCTCTCCTGTATTACTCTCTGCATCTCCTCTTATTCCTGTCTCCTGTATTACTCTCTGCACCTCCTCTCTCCTGTATTACTCTCTGCATCTCCTCTTCCTCCTCTCTCCTGTATTACTTTATGCACCTCCTCTTCTTCCTGTCCCATGTATTACTCTCTGCACCTCCTTTTCCTTCTCTCTCCTTTATTACTCTCTGCATCTCCTCTTCCTCCTCTCTCCTGTATTACTCTCAGCACATCCTCTTATTCCTGTCTCCTGTATTACTCCCTGCACCTCCTCTTCCTCCTCTCTCCTGTATTACTCTCTGCATCTCCTCTTCCTCCTCTCTCCTGTATTACTTTCTGCACCACCTCTTCCTCCTCTCTCCTGTATTACTCTCTGCATCTCCTCTTCCTCCTCTCTCCTGTATTACTCTCTGCACCTCCTCTTCCTCCTCTCTCCTGTATTACTCTGGGCCCCTCCTCTCTCCCGTATTACTCTCGGCACCTCCACTTCCTCCTCTCTCCTGTATTACTCTCGGCACCTCCTTTTCTTCTTGTCTCCTGTATTACTCCCTGCACATCTTCTTCCTCCTCTTTCCTGTATTTCTCTCTGCACATATTCTTCCTCCTGTCTCCTGAATTACTTCCTGCACATCTTCTTCCTCCTCTCTCCTGTATTACTCTCTGCACCTCCTCTTCTTCCTCTCTCCTGAATTACTCCCTGCACATCTTCTTACTCCACTCTCCTGTATTACTCTCTGCACCTCCTCTTCTTCCTGTATCCTGTATTACTCTCTGCACCTCCTCTTCTTCCTGTAACCTGTATTACCCTCTGCACTTCCACTTCCTCCTCTCTCCCTGCACATCTTCTTACTCCTCTCTCCTGTATTACTTTATGCAACTCCTCTTCTTCCTTTCTTCTGTATTACTCCCTGCACATCTTCTTACTCCTCTCTCCTGTATTACTCTACGCAACTCCTCTTGTTCCTGTCTCCTGTATTACTCCCTGCACTACTTCTTCCTCCTCTCTCCTGTATTACTCTCTGCACTTCCACTTCCTCCTCTTGTGTATTACTCTCTACACTTCCTCTTCCTCCTCTCTCCTCTATTACTCTCTGCACCTCCTCTTCCTCCTCTCTCCTGTATTACTCTCTGCACTTCCTCTTCCTCCTCTCTCCTCTATTACTCTCTGCACCTCCACTTCCTCCTCTCTATTGTATTACTCCCAGCACCTGCTCTTCCTCCTCTCTCTTGTATTACTCATTGTGCCTGCTCTTCCTCCTCTCTCCCGTATTACTCCCTGCACATCTTATTTCTATTCTCTCCTGTATTGCTCCATGCACCTTCTCATCCTAATCTCTACTAATATTTCTCCCTGCTCCTCCTCATCCTCCTCTCTACTGATATTATTCCCAGTACCTGCTCTTCCTCCTCTTTCTTGTATTACTCCCTGTGCCTGCTCTTCCTTTTCTCTCCTGTATTACTCTCTGCACTTCCTCTTCTTCCTCTCCACTGTTATTACTCTATGCACCTTCTGTTCCTACTCTCTACTTTTATTACTCCCTGAACCTCCTCTTCCTCCTCTCTACTACTTCTTCCTGTCTTCTGTATTATTCTCTTCACATCTTCTTCCTCCTTATTGCCGGCACCTCCTTTTCTCTTCTGTATTACTCTTGGCATCTTCTCTTCCTCCCCTCTACTGATATTACTCCCTGACATCCTCTTCCTCCCCTCTATTGACATTACTCTCCTCATCCTCCTCTCTACTGATTTTACTGCCTGCACCTCCTCTTCTTCCTCTCTACTGTATTACCCCCTGCACTTTATCTTCCTCCATTCTACTGATATTATGCTCTGCACCTCCTTTTCTTCCTGTCTCCTGTATTGCTCCCTGCACATCTTCTTCCTCCTCTATCCAGTATTACTCTCTACACCTCCTCTTCCTACTCTCTACTGTTATTACTCCCTGCACTTCTTCCTCTCTACTGATATTACTCACTGCACCTCCTCTTCTTTCTGTCTCCTGTATTACTCTCTGCACCTCTTCCTCCTATCTCCTTTTACTCTCTGCACCTCCACTTCCTCCTCTCTACTGTTATTACTGCTTGCACATCTCCTTCCTCCTCTCTCCTGTATTACTCCCTGCATATCTTATTCCTCCTCTCTTCAGGATTACTACCTGCACCTCCTCTTCCTCCTCTCTACTGATATTTCTCCTTGCATCTCCTCTTCCTCCTCTCTCCTGTATTACCCCCTGCACCTCCTCTTCCTCTTCTCTACTGATATTGCTCTTTGCACCTCCTCATCATCCTCTCTCCTGTATTACCCCCTGCACCTCCTCTTCCTGTTCTCTACTGAAATTACTCCTTGCACCTCCTCTTCCTCCTTTGTCCTGTATTACTCTCTGAACCTCCTTTTCCTCCTCTCTGCTGTTTTGCTACCTGCAACTCCTCTTCTTCCTCTCTCCTGTATTATTCTCGGCACCTCCTCCTCCTCACTCCTGTATTATTCCCTGTGCCTCCTCTATCTCCTCTCTACGGATATTACTCGCTGCACCTCCTGTTCCTACTCTCTACTGTTATTTCTCCCTGCACCTCCTCTTCTTCTCTCTACTGATATTACTCTCTGCACCTTCCCTTCCTTCTCTGTCCTCTATTACTCTCTCCTCCTCTTCCTCCTCTGTCCTGTATTATTTCCTGGGACTCCTCTATCTCCTCTTTACTGATATTACACCATGCACATCCTCTTCATCCTGATTACTGATATTAACCCTGCAACTCCTCTTCTGTACTGTTATTACTCTCTGCGCCTCCTCATCCTCCTCTCTACTGATATTTCTGCCTGTACCTCCTCTTCCTCCTCTCTCCTCTATTCCTCCCTGCACCTGCTATTCCTTTTCTTTCCTGTATTACTCCTGCGCGTCTTCTTCTTCCTGTCTACTGTATTATTTTCGGCACCTCCTCTTACTCCTCTCTTCTGTTATTGCTCTCTGCACCTCCTGTTCCTACTCTCTACTGTTATTACTCCCAGAACCTGCTCTTCCTTCTCTCTACTGATATTACTCCCTACATCTCCTCTTTCCTGTATTACTCTTGGCATCTGCTCTTCCTCCTGTCTTCTGTAATACTCTCTTACTTCCTCTTCCTCCTCTTTGGTGATATTACTCCCTGCACCTCCTCTTCTTCCTTTCTCCTGTGTTACCCCCTGTACTTCCTCTTCCTCCTCTCTATTGTATTACTCTCTACACCTCCTCTTCCTCATCTCTCCTGTATTAGTCCCTGCACCTCCTCTCTCCTGTATTACTCGCTGTACCTCCTCTTCCTCCTCTCTACTGATATTCCTCAATGCACCTCCTCTTCTTCCTCTCTCCTGTATTACTCTTGGCACCTCCACTTCTTCCTTTCTACTGTATTAGTCCCACCACATCTTCTTCCTCCTCTTTCTTGTATTTCTCTCGGCACCTCCTCTTACTCCTCTCTATTGTTTTTACTTCCTGCACCTGCTCTTCCTCCTCTCTTCTGATATTAGTCCCTGCACCTCTTGTTCCTGTATCCTGTATTACTGACTGCGCCTCTTCTTTCTCCTCTCTCCTGTATTACTCCCTGCACCTGCTCTTCCTCCTCTCTACTGATATTACTCCCTGCACCTCCTCTTCCTCCTCTCTCCGGTATTGCTCCCTGCACGTCCTCCCCCTCCACTTTCCTATATTAATCTATGCACCTTCTCTTCTTCCTGTCTCCTGTATTATTCTCGGCACCTCTTCCTCCTTCTCTCTAATGTTATTATTTCCTGCACCTCCTCTTTCTGTCTACTGCATTACTCCGTGCACCTTCTCTTCCTCCTCTCTAATGATATTACTACCTGCACCTTCTCTTCTTCATTTCTCCTGTATTACTCCCTGCACATCTTCTTACTTACTCCTCTCTCCTGTATTTCCCCCTGCACCTCCTCATCTTCCTCTCTGCTGATATTACTCCCTGCACATCTTCTTCTTCTTGTCTCATGTATTACTCCGTGCACCTCCTCTTCCTCCTCTCTCCTGTATTTTTTCTTAGCACCTCTTCTTCCTCCTCTCTCCTGTGTTTCTCTCGGCACCTCCTCTTCCTCCTCCCTATTGTTTTCACTTCCTGCACCTCTTTTGTACTGTTATTACTTCCCGCATCTGCTCTTCCTCCTGTCTTCTGATATTACTCCCTGCACTTCTTCCTCCTCTCTCCTCTATTTCTCTCGACACCTCCTCTTCCTCCTCTCTCCAGTATTACTCCATGCACCTCCTCTTCCTCCTCTTTCCTTTATTACTCTCAGCATCTGCTCTTCCTTCTGTCTTCTGTAATGCTCTCCGCACTTCTTCTTCCTCCTCTTTACTGATATTACTCCATGCACCTCCTCTTCTTCCTTTCTCCTGTTTTACCCCCTGTACCTCCTCTTCCTCCTCTCTATTGTATTACTCTCTGTACCTCTGCTTCCTCCTCTCTCCTGCATTAGTCCCTGCACCTCCTCTCTCCTGTATTACTCGCTGCACTTCCTCTTCCTCCTCTCTCCTGTGTTACTCGCTGCACCTCCTCTTCCTCCTCTCTCCTGTATTACTCGCTGCACCTCCTCTTTCTCCTCTCTACTGATATTATTCAATGCACCTCCCCTTCTTTTTCTCTCCTGTATTACTCTTGGTACCTCCACTTCTTCCTTTCTACTGTATTAGTCCCAGCACATCTTCTTCCTCCTCTCTCTTGTATTTCTCTCGGCACCTCCTCTTACTCCTCTCTATTGTTTTTACTTCCTGCACCTCCTGTTCCTCCTCTGTACTGTTACTCCTTCCTGCACCTGCTCTTCCTCCTCTCTTCTGATATTAGTCCCTGCACCTCTTGTTCCTGTATCATGTATTACTCCCTCCACATCTTCTTCTTCCTCTTTCCTGTCGGCACCTCCTCTTCATCCTGTCTCCTCTATTACTCCTGCACGTCCTCTTCCTCCTCTTTCCTGTATTGCTCCCTGCACCTCCTCATCCTCCTTCCGCCTGTATTACTCCCTGAATCTGCTCGTCCTCCTCTCTCCTGTATTACTCCCTGCACATCTTATTCCTCCTCTTTCCTGTATTACTCCCTGCACCTCCTCATCCTCCTCTCTCCTGTATTACTCCCTGCACCTGCTTTTCCTCTTCTCTACTGTATAACTCCTGTTCCTCTTCCTCCTCCTCTCTCCTGTATTACTCCCTGCACATCCTATTCCTCCTCTTTCCTGTATTGCTCCCTGCACCTCCTCATCCTCCTCTCTCCTGTATTACTCTCTGCATATGCTCTTCCTCCTCTCTCCTGTATAACTCCTGCACCTCTTATGCCTCCTCTCCCCTGTTTTGTTTCATGCACATCCTCTCACTTCAATCCTCTATTACTCCCTGCACACCATCTCCTTTCTCTCAACTGTATTACTCCCTGCACCTCCTGTTCCTTCTCTATCCTCTTTTGTTTCATGCACACCCTCTCTCTTCTCTCTCCTGTATTAGTACTTGCACCCCCTCATCCTTCTCTTGTATTACTGCCTGCCCTCCTTCCGATCACTGCATTATAATAACTCATCTCTCCATCACCTTCCATCTTTCAGCTGTATACATCCCTCCTCCCGTCTGGCTCCTAGTCTGTCATCTCTCTACCTCTCCCATCTCCTTCCGCCTTTCTCTGCTCCTTTCCTCTTTTCCTTCTCATTCTTCTCTTCCCTAATTGTCATATTTCCTAGTTATCTTCCAGACTTTTTTCCGTCTCTGTATTTCCCCTTCAAGATCCCTGCGCCCCCCTCTTTCTCTCCTCGCCCCCTCAATCCTTGTGTACCTCACTCCCCCTCCCATCTGTAAGGATACATAGAGCTGTGTGACGAAGTAGGGGAAAGAGACCACCCAAATATAAACCCGAAAGGCAGGTCCCCCGCATCTTGTGGCATCTGACAATGATGATTGTGCCGTTCTGTAGCCCTGGCTTCTGTATGGTGGAGTGACAGCTCCGGGGGCAGAAAGCCAGTCATCCTCCCGCAGTCTCTATCTCCACCTGCGGACATCTAGCATCCCTGCCTGTCTCTATTCTTCCCTATCGGTCTCTTTTCATCCCTGCCTGTCTCTCTTTATCCCTGCTGGTCTCTCTTTTTCTCTGCCTGTCTCTCTTCATCCCTGTCTGTGTCTCTGCATCCCTGCCAGTCTCTCTTCTTCCCTTTCGGTCTCTCCTCATTCCTGGATATCTCTCTACCTAATTTGTCTGTCTCTCTAGTATCTCTATCTCAATTTCTTCATCACTGCCTCTCTGTCCTTATACCTGCCTGCCTGTCCTCCGCACACTGGTCCTCTGTCTGTCTCTTCTCTGTACCCTGGTCTCTGTCTGTCTCTCCTGGCTGTGCTGGTTCTCCACCTGTCTCTTCTCTGTACACTGGTCTCTGTCGTCTCTCCTGCCTGTGCTGGTTCTCCGCCTGTCTCTCCTTACTAGGCAGGTTTTCTCCTGCATCTTATCTCTGGTCCTTTTCTCCTCCCCCCTTTCTTTGCCTCTGTCCATCACTCTCTCCCCACAGTCCCTGCCTCCCTCCCCTTTTCTCACTGGATCGGGGGGAGAGATGTTTGTATCTGTTTGGTACGCAAAAAAAATGGGGAGACGTTTTATAAGCAACGTCAGAAAGGCAAAGAAACAGAGGCAGCCGGTGAGTGAGTGTGAGTGTGCAGATGTGAGTGTGTGGGTGAGTATAGGTGTGTAATCCTGCTGTGTCACTCCATGCCAAGGATGTGGGTAGTGTCAGTGCAGCCTCTCTGCAGTGTGACATTTAATGTACTATATACCAAAATATTGTGGGAGACATTTTCCTTCATGTATGCGATACATTGCACGGACTGTAGTGTTAGATGTGATGCATTGTGCTACACACTGTATTTTATTATATATTGTGTTGTTTATTGTGACATAGGCTGCTGTGTAGTGGTAATATTCTGTTCTGTGATATATGGTGACATATTCTGATATATAATGAACAGTGCTTATATTCTGTATTGTGATATATTGTGACGTTTTCTGATATATAGTGACCAGTGGTAATATTCTGTTCTGTGATATATTGTGACATATGTTGCTGTATTGTGGTAATATTCTGTATTGTGATATATTGTGACATATGTTGCTGTATTGTGGTAATATTCTGTATTGTGATATATTGTGACATGTGTTGCTGTATTGTGGTAATATTCTGTATTGTGATATATTGTGACGTATTCTGATATATAGTGACCAGTGGTAATATTCTGTTCTGTGATATATTGTGACGTATTCTGGTTTGCTGTGACATACTGTGCTGTATATTAGGATTCTGTGGAGATACATTATAGTATATGATAATATTATTACATGGAGATTCTGATAAATTGCAACAGATTGTCACATATTACATAGTGTTACTTGTTGATAGACGTTATGGTTGTTCATTTGCTGTATTAAATATTCTGTGACGTATCGTGTTATGTTCTGTGAATTATTTCATATTGTGATCGCTGCACCAAGACACCCTGTGAGACATCAGTACAGCCTGTGACATTTCTGCATATTCCATGTTATATTGGGTCATTCTGTGATATATTGTCATACATTAGATATATCAGCGATATATAGGCACATAGTGTGACGTGTTATGTTGTGTCATATGTTGGGAGGTAACCTGGCGTATTGTGTATGTTTCCTGCAGTCCACTAGGAAATTGCGGATAGAAGTTATGGCAGTAACAGTGGGGTGTAATCTGACTTCTCAGAGGCGGAGTAAACTGCCCACTATAATTATCATTGCCATTTATTTATATGGTGCTCGCATAATCCACCGCACTTTACTGGACTTATTACTACTAATATATATTTATATAGCGCCAGAAAACTCTGCCACACTTTACTGGGCTTATTACTACTAATATATATTTATATAGCGCCAGAAAACTCTGCCGCACTTTACTGAACTTATTATTACTAATATATATTTATATAGCACCAGAAAACTTTGCCGCACTTTACTGGGCTTATTATTACTAATATATATTTATATAGCGCCAGAAAACTCTGCCGCACTTTACTGGGCTTATTATTACTAATATATATTTATATAGCGCCAGAAAACTCTGCCGCACTTTACTGGGCTTATTACTACTAATATATATTTATATAGCGCCAGAAAACTCTGCCGCACTTTACTGGGCTTATTATTACTAATATATATTTATATAGCGCCAGAAAACTCTGCCGCACTTTACTGGGCTTATTACTACTAATATATATTTATATAGCGCCAGAAAACTCTGCCGCACCTTACTGGACTTATTACTACTAATATATATTTATATAGCGCCAGAAAATGCTGCCGCACTTTACTGGACTTATTACTACTAATATATATTTATATAGCGCCAGAAAACTCTGCAGCACTTTACTGGACCTATTATTACTAATATATATTTATATAGCGCCAGAAAACTCTGCCGCACTTTACTGGACTTATTATTACTAATATATATTAATATAGCGCCAGAAAACTCTGCTGCACTTTACCGGATTTATTATTACTAATATATATTTATATAGCACCAGAAAACTCTGCCGCACTTTACTGGACCTATTATTACTAATATATATTAATATAGCGCCAGAAAACTCTGCCGCACTTTACCGGACTTATTATTACTAATATATATTAATATAGCGCCAGAAAACTCTGCCGCACTTTATTGGACGTATAATTACTAATATATATTAATATAGCGCCAGAAAACTCTGCCGCACTTTACTGGACTTATTATTACTAATACATATTTATATAGCATCAGAAAACCCTGCCGCACTTTACCGGAATATTACTACTAATATATATTTATATAGCACCAGAAAACTCTGCCGCACTTTACTGGACTTATTATTACTAATATATATTTATATAGCGCCAGAAAACTCTGCCGCACTTTACCAGACTTATTATTACTAATATATATTTATATAGCGCCAGAAAACTCTGCCGCACTTTACCGGACTTATTATTACTAATATATATTTATATAGCGCCAGAAAACTCTGCCGCACTTTACTGGACTTATATTTATATAGCACCAGCATAGTCCGCTATGGTTTACCTGAATTAATATTATTATTAGTAATATATATTTATTGAGCACCAGCGTACTCCACAGTGATTTACTGGAATTATTTGTAACATTATCATATATGAAGCCTGGAGGTAAGTGCCCCTGTAGTACTCACCCCCCACCATTTCAGACAGCTGGAGACACTAAGCGGCATGTACAGACCCCAGCGCAGCATTATATGTACCTACTTGTCCATCTACCGATCTTTGGAAATTCCCCCAGAAAATCAATCTGAAATATATCAGTGCGTGTGTGCAAATCCATGAATCCACACAGGTTATTTCTGCAGAGCATGTCTGCAAGCCTGTCACTCACACTCTTCTGACTCAGACCCTCCCTCCTAATATGGCAGCCTGCGCAGTATGAGTATCGACACTACAGTTATATCATGGCTCAGTAATGCAGAACCTTTCCTATATATCTCAGATTCTGGCTTTACCATCTTTTTGTTTATGGGACACCCTCGGGTATGACACTTCTCCCGTTCAGTTATTGGTGGTGAAGGCCTGGGCTACGTTCTTCAGGAGATAACGATGGAGGAGAATCTTAGCTTCTAAGTATCTGGTCTTTCTTAGAGTGTCTGGGGATGTATAACATTACCTTACAGCATACCTACTACTCTCTTGACAGTCTGGGAGGTCTCACCCTAATTCCGGGAATCACACTCTAATTTGGAAGTCTTACCCTAACCCGGGAGCATCACCCTCATCTTGAAGGTTCATTCTAATCTGGGAATCTAGCTCTAATCCAGGAGATTTTCCCCAAATCTAAGTCTCATCCTAACCCAAGAGGTCTCACCCTAATCTGGGAATCTATAGAATGTGATGGCATATAAGAACCGCTTGGCCCATTTAATCTGTCCATTGTTTTATTAACCTATGGTAACCTTAAACCTTATTTGATCCCTTATTCTTTATAAGGACAACCTTATGTCTATCCCAAGTATGTTTAAACTTCTCTAATGTATTTTCCTCTACCACCTCTGATGACAGGCTATTCCACTTATCCACTACCCTTTCTGTGAAGTATCTTTTCCTCAAATTTCCTCAAATCTATCTGTAATCCAGGAGGTCTCACCCTAAACTGGGAGTGTGACCCTAATCTGGGAATCTAGCTCTAATACAGGAGGTTTCACCCTTATCCAGAAGGTCTCACCCTAATCTGGGAATCTATCTTTAATACAGGATGTCTCACCCCAATCTAGGAGGACTCGCCCTAATCCAGGGGGTCTCATCATAATCTGGGAGTCTCATCCTAATCTTGGAATCTAGCTGTAATTTGGGAGGTTTTACCCTAATAAAGGGGAGGTCTCACCCTAATCTGGGGATCTAGCTCTAATCCAGGAGGTCTCACCCTAATCTGGGGCTGCTACCCTAATCTGGGAATCTAGCTCTAATACAGGAAGACTCACCCTAATCTGGGAATCTAGCTCTAATACAGGAGGACTCACCCTAATCTGGGAATCTAGCTCTAATACAGGAGGACTCACCCTAATCTGGGAATCTAGCTCTAATACAGGAGGACTCACCCTAATCTGGGAATCTAGCTCTAATCCAGGAGGTCTCACCCTAATCTGGGGCTGCTACCCTAATCTGGGAATCTAGCTCTAATACAGGAGGACTCACCCTAATCTGGGAATCTAGCTCTAATACAGGAGGACTCACCCTGATCTGGGAATCTAGCTCTAATCCAGGAGGTCTCACCCTAATCTGGGGCTGCTACCCTAATCTGGGAATCTAGCTCTAATACAGGAGGACTCACCCTAATCTGGGAATCTAGCTCTAATACAGGAGGACTCACCCTAATCTGGGAATCTAGCTCTAATACAGGAGGACTCACCCTAATCTGGGAATCTAGCTCTAATACAGGAGGACTCACCCTAATCTGGGAATCTAGCTCTAATACAGGAGGACTCACCCTAATCTGGGAATCTAGTTCTAATAAAGGTGGTCTCACATTTATCCAGAAGGTCTCACCCTAATCTGGAAATTTTACCCTAATATGGGAATCCATTCATTACCAGGGAGGTCTCACCCTAATCTGGAAGTCTAACGCTAATACAGGAGGTCTCAACATTATCCAGAAGGTATCACCCTAATCTTGAAGTGAACCCTAATCTGGGCATCTAGCTCTAATACAGGAGGTTTCACCCATATCTAGAAGGTCTCACCCTAATCTGAGAATCTAGTTGTAATGCAGTAGGTCGGTCTCATCTCACCCTTATCCAGAAGGTCTCACACTAATCCAGGAGGTCTCAACCTAATCTTGGCTCCTCACTCTAATTTGGGAATCTAGCTGTATTCCAGCATTTTCATCCTAATCTAGGAGGACTCACTCTAATCCAGGGGGTCTCATCATAATCTGGGAGTCTCATCCTAATCTAGGAGGACTCACTCTAATCCAGGGGGTCTCATCATAATCTGGGAGTCTCATCCTAATCTTGGAATCTAGCTGTAATCTGGGAGGTTTTACCCTAATAAAGGAGGTCTCATCCTAATCTGGGGATCTAGATCTAATCCAGGAGTTTTTCCCCAAATCTAAATCTCATCCTAACCCAGGCGGTCTCACTCTAATCCAGAAGGTCTCACCCTAATCTGGGAAACTAGCCATAATTCAGGAGGCTTAAACCCTAATCCAGGGGGTAAATGTATCATGATGAGAGTTTTCTGGCGGGTTTGAAAAACCAATCAGATTCTAGCTATTATTTATTTAGTACATTCTACAAAATGATAGCTAGAATCCGTTTGGACGCTATAGGCAACATCTCCACTTTTCAAACCCGTCGGAAAACTCTCAGCTTGATACATTTACCCCCAGGAGTTTCTCCCTAATCTTGGAGGTTTTTATGCTAATCATGGAGTCTTGCTCTAATCCAGTAGGCCTCAGCCTAATCCGAGAGTTTTGCTGTAATCTAAGGCCACATCTGAATCTAGGAGGTAACACCCAAAATTGATAGCCTCACTTTAATCCTGGAGTCTCACTGACATTCTAGGGGACAAAAATCTTCTTTGTGAAATTCTGCTAATCCAGAAGTTTTATTGGACACACGAGAGTCGCACAATGGCTGGTTTATGTGTATATACATAAAGATAATAATAATAATGTACCATATAGACAGACCAGGTGTGTTTCCTTTTCATATACTGTATAATACGTATGTATGGACATTATGGATAATACCACCTACAACTATAAACTGAAGGTGGGGGACGGGAGTGGCCTCAAAATGTTTCTAAACAGTTACACAATACCCAGTCAAAACAGACATTGAGGGTCACACAAAATTATAAATGGCATGCTCACCCCCAAACCATTGAGCAGCGTCCCTCAGAGGTGGAACTAGCTGTGGGCCCGGGTGCAGGCAAGTGGGGAGCAGGGGTGGTGGGAACCGAATCCCACAGCTCGATAGTTCTGACCCTTTGCATCTGCCGAGCAGCAGGCCCCATTATCTCCATGGGCCCCGGTGCACCACACCTGCTGCACCAATGGTAGTTCAGCCACTGGTGTCCCTGATAAACCGATCGGTTTTCTGTTACCACTTATTTCACGGGTCTCAGATAACTGATAATCTACAGTAATGACACATTCTGGATCTTGTCCAATCCTGGTGAAGCTTCAACTGATTGTTCAGATCTCTCTACATGAAACGTAAATCTTTGCTGTCACAGACTCCATCTGCGCCAGTGTCTTTGGGTCAAACTATTCCATTCCTGTAAATTGTTACCAGCTCACCGTATGATAGTTTACCAACTCATATTTCATACCTAGCATAGTGCAATGCTCAACAAGATGACCATAAAAGTGACCACTAAAATGTCCCCAGCGCAGGTTCCTTCCTAGTTTGTCCAGCACGTTTCCCTGGACAAAGAGTTTTCAGAAATTAGGTGAAGAGCCCCATAGTCAGCCATGGGACAATGAATCCTTGTTGGACCGTAGGTGTCAATGAATTCTCAGAAATATTTTCCCAGGATATTGACTCAACTAACAAAAATAAAATGTAATCAGAGTACATAAATCATGTAGGGAAAAGGGGACATCACAAAGTATCTCAGATGCATTCCTTGTGGCGTTTATAGTGGCCAATTTGCTCTTTTCTGGAGAATGTTTGAGGCTGTACCTGAAGTACCTGACCCCTCAGCATAATTGTCACAGAGGACCATCAAGCTAGAGCCAGTGTAAACATCCCTGGAGTGTGGTTTTAATCCCCTCATTATTTATTCATAGGAATTGGTTGTTACCCGCAGCTATTACAGAGTTTCTACTCCACAACATGTATAATGCAGGCTAGGGTAACCACCAGGGAAAAAGCTGCGGCAAGGAGTGTGACATTATTATTCTGCATGGAGTCCAGCCATGGAAAGGCAGAGAGAGAAATGCTGAAAGTGTAACCATAGCCAGGATCTGTCACCACAATATCCAAATGTTAACACAATAAACACTGATGGTAAAACACAAGTCATTTTCTGTCTGGGATGTGCGTCAGTGGACAACCAACACAGCTGGACACCATGTGCTATAATCAGAGGAAACCGCACAATGCACAATTTCATCTTTTCCGTTTGTTTTTAAAATACTGCCTAGTTTAGCCTCATTTGTGTATTAAATTATTCATGGGAGGGGGGGTGGGAGACATTGGGGCCGATGGTCTGCAGCTTTAATACAGCACTATCATGAGGTTTCTGTAGCACTGCTGAGATCCATATGTCATAATAGATGGAAATGTCTACACAGATCACTGAGCTCATTAGTATACAGTAATCACTATAGGGGGATACCTGGGAAATGATTACATCCAGTATAACTGCAATGGAGGTATAGTGACAGAGCTGTGTGTGTGTGGTCAGTACAGGAATAGCAGAGAGATACAGGACAGGATGGAGGTGTAGTGACAGAGCTGTGTGTGTGTGTGTGAGGTCAGTACAGGAATAGTAGAGAAATACAGGACAGGATGGAGGTGTAGTGACAGAGCTGTGTGAGGTCAGTACAGGAATAGTAGAGAGATACAGGACAGGATAGAGGTGTAGTGACAGAGCTGTGTGTGTGAGGTCAGTACAGGAATAGTAGAGAGATACAGGACAGGATGTAGGTGTAGTGACAGAGCTGTTTGTGTGTGTGAGGTCAGTACAGGAATAGTAGAGAGATACAGGACAGGATGGAGGTGTAGTGACAGAGCTGTTTGTGTGTGTGAGGTCAGTACAGGAATAGTAGAGAGATACAGGACAGGATGGAGGTGTAGTGACAGAGCTGTGTGTGTGTGTGAGGTCAGTACAGGAATAGTACAGAGATACAGGACAGGATGGAGGTGTAGTGACAGCTGTGTGTGTGGGATCAGTACAGGAATAGTAGAGAGATACAGGGCAGGATGGTGCTGTAGTGTCAGAGTTCAGTTTGCCTTTTTGATTATCTTACAGGCAAGTTCCCCTCCTGTGATTGTAAATACTGATACTTTGGAAGCACCGGCATATGTAAGTATAGAAACGATAAGTCTTTCCCTCCCCCTGCAGGGTAACATGGTTTTATGAATTTCTTTTTCTCTTTCAGGTTAACGGAACAGAGGCTGAGATGGAGTATGAAGAAATCACTCTGGAGAGAGTAATTATCTATCTATCTATCTATCTATCTATCTATCTATCTATCTATCTATCTATCTATCTTCTAAGCATAAGGATCTGAGCGACTTTGACAAGGGCCAAATTGTGATAGCTAGACGACTGGTTCAGTCCCCCGTGATCTCCAAAATGGCCGGTCTTGTGGGGTGTTCCCGGTATGCAGTGGTTAGTACCTACCAAAAGTGGTCCAAAGAAGGGCAACCAGTGATCCGGCGATAGGATCATGGGCACCCAAGGCTCATTGATGCGGGTGGGGAGCAAAGGCTAGACCGTCTGGTTCGATGAGAGATCCATGGTGGCATACATAATTTTTCTTCATTCCAGTCAAGCTCTTGTTTGGACATCACCTCTGTGGGTCCACGATGACCTCATGCTTCATAATGTTATGGTATTCATTGAAAACTTTTGCAAAGTCTTCGATGAGCCCGGACAGGACTAATTAGGCCTACGTCAAGGTTCTCTCTTGGCAGGCCAGTATGCGGTGCAATATCGGACTACTTTGAAACAATGAGGCTCTGATCGCTACCTTTTGGCAAGGGCTGAACGATCGCATAAATGATGATTTAGCTTCCTGAGACATGCCTTCCAGTTTAGACAATCTAATCTCTCTGCATCAAAGGGGACATTCACCACAAAGAGCGTACCAAGGATCGCGACCTTGCACACCGTTCCTTTCCTCACATGGCACTGCATTTTCAGTATCCTATATACACAGCAGAGGAGTCCAGGCATTTTGGTTGTTCACGCATTTCCCCTGAGGTATGTGATAGGCGTATGAAAAAAAGGCTGTGCCTCTACTGTCTCTCCTCTTGCTCCAAGAAGCCGGGAAATGCTCCCTCCTAGGCGAAAGTAGGGAGGTTGACCTAGGATCCCAGTCCCCTTCTCCCTATACCCAGAAAGAATTTGAATTCCTGATGCCAGTTAACCTTTCTTATCTTAGAGGCCTGCGACCATTATTAGTCTTCGTGGACTCAGAATCTGCAGGGAACTTTATATCCGCAAGCCTGGTGTCTGAGCTCCATCTTCCTACTCTTCTGTTGCCATAGCCCTTGGAATTGACCGCGGTAGATGGCAACCGAGTCTCCAATGGCTCTATCACCTACGTGACTAGTCCCATTCAGCTGTTGGTAGAAGCCCTTCACTCTGAGCAGATAAGTTTTCTGGTTCTCCTGTAATCTGTCAATCCTAACATTTTACGTCTTCCCTGACTGCAGATTCATTCGCCACAATTCGATTGGCTACGTGCGCAAGTTGTTTCCTGGGGTACTTCGTGCAAGAAGCGCTGCCTGCAAACGGTCATACCCTCGAAGACCTCTATTTCTTGTCTTGCTGTATCTCCTCACAGTAGCCTTCCCAAGATTTACTCTGACTTTTTGGACGTTTTCAGCAAAGCTGCTTCTGAGGTTCTATCTCCCCACCGACCCTGGGATTGCCCGATTAGAAACATAGAATTTGATGTCAGATAAGAGCCCATTTTTTTTATTAACCTATGATAACCTCAAACACTATTTAGACCTTTAATCTTTGTAAGGATATCCTTATGTCTATCCCAAACATGTTTAAATTGCTCTACTGTATTGGTCTCTACCACCTCTGATGGGAGGCTATTCCACTTATCCACTACTTTTTCTGTAAAGTACTTTTTCCTCACATTTCCTCTGAATCTCCTTCCCTGCAGTCTCAGTGCAGGTCCTTGTGTTCTAATACTTCTCTTCCTTTGTAGAATGTTTCCCTCCTGTACCTTTTTAAAACCCTTGATATATGTGAAAGTTTCTATCATGTCCCCCTTTCCCTTCTCTGCCCCAAACTATACATATTAAAATCTTTTAGTCTTTCTAGGTTTTGTGCAATAGGTCATGCACCATTTTAGTTGCCCTTCTTTGTGCCAGGCAAAAGTATTCCCACAGGCAAGGTATATCATCTGTCCCTACCAGAGACGCAAGCAATGTCAGAATATGTTTTGGAAAACCTCAAACGAGGTTTTATTTGGAAGTCTTCCTCTTCTGCCGGCGCTGGTTTTTCTTTGTTAAAAAAAAGGATAGCTCCTTTAGGCCGTGTATTGACTATCGCAAACTAAATACAATCACGATAAAGAACTGCTATCCTCTTCCACTCATACCGGAACTTTTCGATTGTATCCATGGGGAACAAATCTTTACGAAGTTGGACCTCAGAGGTGCCTATAATTTAATCAGAATCCGACAAGGGGACGAATGGAAGACCGCGTTTAACAGCAGAGTTGGCCATTACAAATATCTAATTATGACGTTTGGAATTTGTAATGCACCCGCAAACTTTCAGGAGTTCATCAACGAGATCTTTAGTGACCTTCTTTACCAGTCGGTAGTTATCTAGTTGAACTTCATCCTGATTTTTTCTCAAGACCTCTCATCCCATCGTACGCACATTAAGGAGGTTATTTTTCACTTACAGGGAATCATTTATATTGTAAATTGGAAAAATGCCTTTTTGAACGCCCTCAGCTACCATTCCTTGGATACTTTGTCTCTGGTACTGGTCTGCCAATGGGTCCAAGCTGCGTAGCCGCAAACTGGTCAGATTGCCCATGCTGACCCTTGTCCACCACCGAAAGTGCCTACAATGGACACAGAAGTGCCAGAACTGGACCATGGAGCATTGGAAGAAGGTGGACCGGTCTAATGATTCACGTTTTCTTTTAAATCATTTCAATGTCCAGGAGCGTGTGCGTCGTTTACATCGGGAAGAGATGGCACCAGGATGCTCTATTGGAAGAAGGCAAGCTGGCAGAGGCAGTGTGATGCTATGGGCAATGTTCTGCTGTGAATCCTTTGGTCCTGACATTCATGTGGATGTTATTTTGACAGGTACCACCTACCTGAACATTGTTCCAGACCTTCATGTCAACGGTATTCCCCGATGGCTGTGGCTTCTTTCTGCAGGATAATGCGCTCTGCCACACTGCAAAAATTGTTCAGGAATGGTTTAGAGGAACATGACAAAGAATTCAAGGTGTTGACTTGGCCCCCAAATTCCCCAGATCTCAATCCTATTGAGCATCTGTGGGATGTGCTGGAAAAACAAACAAGTCAGAGGCATGGACCACCTCACAACTTATAGGAATTAAAGGATCTGCTGCTAACGTCTATCTATCTATCTCATGTACATCTATCTATCTATCTATCTCATGAACATCTATCTATCTATCTATCTATCTATCTATCTACTATCTATATATCTGTCTGTCTCATATCTATCTATCTATCTATCTATCTATCTCATATCTATCTATCTATTTATCTATCATATCTATGTATCTAGTTCATGTACATCTATCTATCTATCTATCTATCTATCTATCTATATATCTGTCTGTCTCATATCTATCTATCTCATATCTATCTATCTATCTATTTATCTATCATATCTATGTATCTATTTCATGTACATCTATCTATCTATCTCATGTACAACTATCTATCTATCTATCTATCTCATGTACATCTATCTATCTATCTAATGTACATCTATCTATATATCTGTCTGTCTCATATCTATCTATCTATATATCTCATATCTATCTATCTATCTATCTATCTATCTATCTATCTATCTATCTATCTATCTATCTAATATCTATCTATCTATCTATCTCATATCTATCTATCTATCTATCTATCTAATATCTATCTATCTATCTCATATCTATTTATCTATCTATCTCATATCTATCTATCTATCTATCTCATGTACATCTATCTATCTATCTATCTATCCTCATTAGGTGGCCTCTCTGATTCCTCACATCTCCCTTATCTCACAGAGTTTCTTCTCTTCCCAGGGTAACTCAGGTTTGGGGTTTAGCATCGCAGGGGGCACAGACAACCCTCATGTAGGAGATGACCCCAGCATTTTCATCACCAAGATCATTCCAGGAGGAGCAGCGGCACAAGATGGGCGACTCAGGTAGGTTACCAGGTCCTCAGTGAGAAGTCATCTGTTCCACCATGTTCTTCCTGTGTATTCTGATGTTCCTATGCTCCTGGGACAGATTACGTTGATACTCGTGATGTGTAGGAGTGAGAAGATTTCACAAGTCCTCGATTTCTGATATTTATAACTTCACTTTTTCTGTGTCCTTTGTGCCTATAAAGAGTTACTGAGGCCACAACCAGACATACATAGTAGTGAGGCCAGTCATCATCTCATATTGGGAATTACAGTTCCTAGATTCTGCATCAGGCAGCTATGTGTGGTTTGCATAAAACGAAAGCCCCCCGGAAGTTGTCATTAATGCTGGTAGCACTTTCTATTACCTTTTTATTTATCTAATGCTCATAAGGATGCATGAATGTATATAAATATTCTTGTTACAGGACTTTACTTGGCTTCTATAAATGTGTCAGTAAGTCATCTTGCTGAGCTCACCATTTACTACAATTCCTTAGTCTAATTCTTCTTCCCCAGAAACCTCCTGTCAGTGTATAGGTATAGTCCCCCCACAATACAATAGATTGGGGTGTGGCCTAATGGGGTGTGACATCGCTGTGGGTGAGGCATGGTATTTTTAGAGGGTGGGGTCAGGTGCACACACGATTGGGTGAGTGAGCAGTGGAAAACTAAGATGATTGAAATGGAGAGGTGGAGTGGACACATTTAAGGGGTGTTCGTTGCTTTGTGTATGGGCACACCGCCATTTCCAGAAACTCTTCTGGTGCTGAGTAACCATGTATCCCAATAACATGATTAGTGGGTCAGCTCTCGCAACTGTGGAGAACTTGTGAGTTCTTATGTGAAATTAAAATTAAACTAAAAAAGCACAGCGCTGAGAGTAGTGCCCACTCAATTCTGTGAATAAATCAGTGAAACTGGTGTTAATAAAAAATACACATTTAATGAAATAACTAAAAAACAAAAATATAAAAATACAACATGAAATGACACTATTTATTATTGATCAGTGCACTGATCTAAAAATGCCATTTAAAAAAGACATCCAAAACCACAACTATTGATAATCTTCTTATTTTAGCAATGATCACCAATGAAGTATTATCTAAAAAATAAGGTGATGAAACGCGTCAGTCCATAAGATACATAACAACTAACCACATACTACAACCTCGAAGTTTTGTGTATTACATGTGTAATATTTGAATGGAGATCAGCACAGAGAATTGATTCTTGATTCTAAATATTTAATCTGTCAAAATAAAATCTAATGTTTGCTTTTGGCTGTAATCTGGCAAGCCCCCCCATCTGAACATGCACAATTTTCCCTCCCACAAACGCCAAAATGTCCATTTGCAAACTCTATTTGTATTGCTTGAATTGAATAGATTTAGGCCACAAAATAGACGCCCGACCTCTTGGATTATGGGCTGCAGGCTCGGAGCTTTACGGTATCATAAATAATCTTTAATGGCTTTTAAGAATACAGAACCTCATGTTGACTTGAGGAAAAAGTTATTGACTCAGGATTTATCTTCATGATGATGCAGCTCTGAAGGCACCTTGTTCTACTTTGTACATAATGACCCCGACAACAGGGGGAATGTACTTAAATGCGCTTATCATATTTTAGTCAACTGCTGGTATGAAAACTCGCTATAAACATCATGCAATGCAATTATACTTATACTATAAAGAATGTTGCTGCTTTACTTGACTTACTTCTCTGTATCTCTCTCATCCTCAATCCTGGTCCTGACTCCTTCTTACTCCCCATTTCCTCTTGTGGCTCCATACACTCCCTCTCTCAGGGTGAATGACAGTATCCTATTTGTGAATGAGGTTGACGTACGCGAGGTAACACACAGCACAGCGGTGGAGGCTCTGAAGGATGCTGGCTCTATTGTCCGACTGTACGTGATGCGCAGAAAACCAGCGTCTGAGAAAATAATTGAAATAAAACTAATTAAAGGTCCAAAAGGTACAGTTTTCAACTGAATCCGCTCCACATTTAAGAAGTAGAATGTTACAATAGATTAGAGACTAACCACAAAAAAATTTATTTTTTGGAAAACTACTAAGGACTAAAAGAGGAAATAGAGGAAAATCTTAGTAGAATATGGTGTAAAATGTATAGTGGCTTAATGAAATTCCTCTTAAGACACTCTGGGCCTGATTCAAGTTCAAATGCAAATCCCCATAATTTACGTGTGTAAAAAGAGTGTGCAACTTGTGTGTAGTTCCCCCAATACTGAAATCAAAGTGTTACTTACGATACATTATGATTTGAATTAAGCTGGACATATGTTCTGTATAACCAGTATTTTCCATACATAGACATACATAACAGAATGAAGTATACGTACATACGTAAGTACAATACTTTCACATCAGGACAGACATAACTTTATTTGATAAAAATATAAAATAATATATAAATTAAAATAACACTGCTAGCAATAAAATAAATAAAAAAGTCTTTCAAATATAATTCATTATTTTTTAGTTTCATAAATTATTTTGTATTAAATACTTAAATAATTAACTCCAATGTGTACAGTGCATACAATGCATTTTTAAAATAATTGGTAAATGCACACAGTTCATCTGTGATAGCTACTAAGACGCATATGTTACATTGTTAAATCAACTGACCTGTAGCAGTTGTAAAAGATACATTTGAAAATAAGCGCACTCAATCACAGGACTTGAATTGGCTGCATATCTTTTAACGCGGCCTTACTGTACATGGCTTATGTTGGTCCGGACCTTCCCTCCCCTGCTCCGCCTCCCAAGTCGTGAGGGGTCATAAGTGTCAGATACGTGCGGATATGAATTACTTGCAGTTGCGTATATTGGCATAAAGTCTGTATCTGTGCATGCGTTGTGTGGTATCATGCAAGATACGCTATGCTAACGGACATATGTCCGGACTTGAATATTAACTTCTGTTATTTCTTCCCTTTATCTCCTCTACATTTACCACCATGAATTGTCTACCTCTTCTCACTCCCCATTACATCATGTCTACCTATCTTATTGCCAATATCCACTATTCCTTTCCACAACCATCCCATCGCCATCTCTCTCTGGTAATCCACCATTGTCCCATACATCTTCACCCTGTGCTTCAACCACCGCTCCCCATCTTTCTCCATAATCCATTATTCTTCTCTCCTCTATTTTATCCCTCTCCCTTAACCACCCCCCCCCATCTCTCTCTGTAATCACAATTCTTTTCTCCTCCATCTTATACCTCTCTCAACCACCGCTTCCCATCTGTCTCCGTAAACATTATTCTTCTTTCCTCTATTTTATCCCTCTCCCTTAACCACTTCTACTCATCTCTCTCCGTAATCCACCTTTCTTCTCTTTTCCATCTTATCCGTAAACCACATCTCACCATCTCTCGGTGTAAACCATTATTCTTCTATCTTTCATCTTGTCCCTCTTCCTCAACCACCTCCACCATCTCTTTCTGTGATCCACATTTCTTCTCTCCTTCATTTTATCCCTCTCCCTCAACCACTTCTACTCATCTCTCTCCGTAATCCACCTTTCTTCTCTCTTCCATCTTCTCAACCACCTCCACCATCTCTCGGTGTAATCCATTATTATTCTCTCCTTCATTTTATCACTCTTCTTTATCCACCATTCTACGCTTCCATCCATATGATCCCACTCCCCAACTACCTCTCCCCATTTCTCTCCGTATTCCACCATCCTTCTCACTTTCATCTTATCTTTCTCCCTCAACACCTTTCCCCATCTCTCTAATCAACCGTTCTTCTCTCCTTCACCTTATTCCTTTCTCAAAAACTTCTCTCTATCTCTCACCGCCATACACCATTTTTCTGTCCTGTCCATATGCTATATCTGCCGGCTTCTCAGGTCTGGGTTTCAGCATTGCCGGTGGTGTTGGCAATCAGCACATTCCAGGTGATAATAGTATATATGTCACCAAGATCATTGAGGGTGGTGCAGCACACAAGGACATGCGGCTTCAGATTGGAGACAAAATTCTTGCGGTAAGATCAGCACTCACTTTTGGGTATTTTTCTTATTTTTCTACATAACTCTTTGCAACACCCACCATCTTATTATAGAATTGTCCAAATTATACGTTACATCTAACTCCCATTCACCCATGAGTATGCAGGAGTGACCACAAATGATCCTTTGCTGCTTTTATGGGGGGGGGGGGGGGGTGCTTGTCCATAGCCCACTCCACTTTCCAACCCCCTTACCTGTTACATCTCTTATGACAGAACTATTCCAAGGGGGCAATTCTCATAGAAGATAGTGAAGATATACTGAAAGTTTGTTAGATGTTCTCCAGTGGTCCATTGTACAAATATGTTTATCATGAACTAATTTCATCCCACCTGTGTTCTAAACCTTTACTAGGAAATGTGTAAAAGTGCACCTTTAGTCACAGTCTCTGAAGCATGCTGGGAAACATGTAAGACGATGTCCGTTTGGATATTATCAATCCAACGTGAAGTGAAGGCCTTTGGCCCAGGTTCATGGATTGATCTTAGTAGAAAGTCATGCTGTTATGTAATACTTATATAAAGTAGGATGGGACAGGCTGCCCTCAAGCTTATGACTGGTCATTATTCTACTTTACCCTGGGGCTTTCTGGTTCCAGACATAGCACAGTATGAACTGCTGAAATAATTGTATTTCATATTTTGGGAATGGTGTGGGGATTGTATAAAGGACCTAAGCGGAAGAGTTTATTCTCCCTAGGGGTTGGAGTTCTCCTATAAGTATTATGTATTTCCACAGATGAGGGTAAAACACTTGTAGAACCACCACCTAGAACCACTGAATTGTAGAAGCCATGTGAATTCCTGAATAGAAGTCTTTACTTGTTAAGGAAGTGTACCCGTTGGGTAGAAGAGTTATACTGATGTTTATACCCAACAACAAATCCCATTCTGCTATGACCCTTAAAAGATTTGGAATGGAGATTGGGGGCCACATTGATGTATTGTGGTTATGACCTGTTATCTTGGCTAATGGTTCCATAGATTCCATAAAGATTGCCGGCAATAGAGTCTGGTTCCATATCCACTTTTTATGCCACTCTTCCCCGTAAAGGGCATACAGCTTACCATCCTAACCCTCCATATTAGTATGACATTCCCCGTGCAAAATGTTGCTGATAGTTTAACCCTACAGGTGAATCATGTCAGCCTAGAAGATGTAATGCACGAAGACGCTGTTGCAGCTTTGAAGAATACGTCAGATATTGTCTACCTGAAAGTGGCCAAACCAACCAATGTCTATCTGAATGATTCCTACGCACCCCCAGATATCACAACGTGTAAGTAAATGCTCACTTGTCAGTTCTGCATTATTCTACATTCTAGTTTTTCCTGTATTCTTTCATCTCATCTGTCTCTTTCTGCTGCCTCCTCCTTACCCATTAAATTCCATAGGATCTCTCGATACATTCTTCTCATGTATATCTTACTCTTTCCAGCTTACTCTCAGCAACTGGATAGTGATCTGTGTCATCCCAGTTATCTGGGCCCTGAGTATGCACCAGTGATGACCCCAACCTCACCCCGCAGATACTCACCCATCCCTAAAGAACTAATGGGAGAGGAGGAGGTGCCACGGTAAGGGAGACACATAGATGATGGGGTGGAATTGGGAAGACTCTGGTGAGAGCAATGGTGGGGAAGTAAACAGAGGACAATTATTCAGATAAGAGAGAGCTGGACAAGAAAGAATTACTCAGACTCAAGTAATAAAGATGACGGATAATTAAACACAATTAGGTAAGAGATGATGTGACAATAAATAAAGGGAAATCAGACAAGCTCAGTTAAGATACAGAGGGTGAAAGAGTAAATAGAAAACAATAGGACAGGGTCAGGTAAGAAGGAGAGGGTGGGACAGTTTATAATTAGGCAGCTTTAGGTGGAATAGTACATGGAGGTGATTTAGCCAGGCTCACATGGAGCATGAGGAAAAGATATGGTGGAGAGTAGATAGAAGGGAGTTAGGCAGAGTCAGGTAAAATTGAAAGAGGTGGAACAGTACATGGAGGTGATTTAGGCAGGCTCAGGTAAGGAAGATTTGGTGGAGAGTAGATAGGAGAGAGTCAAGCAATGTTAGGTAAGAGGGAGATGGTGGAGCAGAAGATTGAGAGTACATGGAGGTGATTTGGGCAGGGTCAGGTAAGTAAAATTTGGTGGAGAGTAGATAGGAGAGAGTCAGGCAATGTTAGGTAAGAGGGAGATGGTGGAGCAGAAGATTGAGAGTACATGGAGGTGATTTAGGCAGGGTCAGGTAAGGAAGATTTGGTGGAGAGTAGATAGGAGAGAGTCGGACAATGTACGGTAAGAGGGAGATGGTGGAGCAGAAGATTGAGAGTACATGGAGGTGATTTAGGCAGGCTCACATTGAGCATGAGGAGAAGATATGGTGGAGAGTAGATAGGAGAGAGTTAGGCAGAGTCAGGTAAAATTGAAAGAGGTGGAACAGTACATGGAGGTGATTTAGGCAGGCTCAGGTAAGGAAGATTTGGTGGAGAGTAGATAGGAGAGAGTCAGACAATGTTAGGTAAGAGGGAGATGGTGGAGCAGAAGATTGAGAGTACATGGAGGTGATTTAGGCAGGCTCAGGTAAGGAAGATTTGGTGGAGAATAGATAGGAGAGAGTCAGGCAATGTTAGGTAAGAGGGAGATGGTGGTGCAGAAGATTGAGAGTACATGGAGGTGATTTAGGCAGGGTCAGGTAAGGAAGATTTGGTGGAGAGTAGATAGGAGAGAGTCAGACAATGTTAGGTAAGAGGGAGATGGTGGAGCAGAAGATTGAGAGTACATGGAGGTGATTTAGGCAGGGTCACACTGAGTGTGAGGAGAAGACATGATGTTTAATATATAGACAGTCCAGGTTTGTGGTGGTGTAGGCACATATAGGGATGGAAGGACAATATTATGTTGCTAAATGTATTGACTATTGTTTACATGTGTTGTAGAGAACCACGCAGGATTGTGATACATCGCGGATCTACAGGCCTAGGTTTTAATATCGTTGGAGGAGAAGATGGGGAAGGAATATTTATCTCGTTTATCTTGGCAGGGGGACCGGCTGACCTGAGCGGAGCTTTGAGGAAGGGAGATCAGATAATGTCTGTGAGTATCATAGCTACTAATGTCCTAGTTGTATTTCTATCTAGCACAATGTATCTATGCATGTGCCCTGAACTTTCCATTGATTGATAGAACAACTGCTGGCTGCCACGTTTATAACCCTGTTTCCCACCAATGTCTTTCAGGTGAACGGGGTGGATCTGAGGAACGCTACACATGAACAGGCGGCTCTAGCGCTGAAGAACGCAGGTCAAATTGTCACCATTATTGCACAGTACAAGCCAGAGGGTAAGTGGTGCTGCCATAGAGAAGTATATAAACATGATATTATATATCAGTTTGGATGTAATCAGGGCCGGATTAAGGGAATGGAGGCCCCTGGGCTAAGAGGGCCTCCATTCCCCCGTGAGGCCCTCCCCCCAGTGAGCCGAGCCGCCCCCAAGGCACTTACCTTCTTCTCCTGGCATTGCAGTCCTTCCCCGGCGCGCTGTACGCTCTTTACTGAGGAGATCTCGTAAGAGTGAGACTCACGAGATCTCCTCAGTAAGGAGACTACAGCGCGTCGGGGAAGGACCGCAGTGAAAGTGCTCAGCAGCATTGATCATGCCGGGGGCGCCCCCGCCCCCAACCGATCAATACTGCTGCTGAGCACTTTCAAGGGCCCCTTGGATGCCCGAGGCCCCTGGGCTGTAGCCCAGTTAGCCCTAGGGTTAATCCGGCTGTGGATGTAATCCCCATTGTATCTATGTGTCAACCTTAACAAGTGTGTATACTATTGTGTATATTACAGGGTTTAAACCAACTTCACTCAAATGACACAATATAATATCCTGTAACCTTTTATCTACTGTAAACAGTGAGCAACCTTCTAATGGATGTATATTGAAGACTATCATCCAGACACAGCGCTGCTCTATCTGTTATCATCCAGACACAGCGTTCTCTATCTGTTATCATCCAGACACAGCGCTTCTCTATCTGTTATCATCCAGACACAGCGCTTCTCTATCTGTTATCATCCAGACACAGCGCTTCTCTATCTGTTATCGTCTTAGGGCAGTAATTTTTTGTTGTTGTTTAATGGTGGAACTGAAAGCCCAAATCTGTCCTGAAGTGGTACTGGCCCAGCTTGCTGGTGATTTTTTTTGTTAAATTACAGTTATAAAAAATAAGCCTCATAACTGCACATTGAGACCTATTGATAACTAGGCCCCATGGTGTGATATATATATATACATGATATACCGTATGTAATATGTGATACAACAAGACTGATATGTCAGCATTGTATGTGTCTCAACAGAGTACAGCAGGTTTGAAGCCAAGATCCATGACTTGCGGGAACAGCTGATGAATAGTAGTCTTGGATCTGGGAGTGCATCACTGCACAACACTAATGGAACCAAAAGAGGGTTCTACATCAGGTGAGAGGCTGGCAGAGTGCTGGGTGTATGAGAGGCTCAAAAGATGGGACATCTGAGGCTCAAAAGATGGGATAGAAGAAGGGAAACAGAGGAATAGCTGGTTGAAATTAGCTGCAAGAAGATGAAAGTTTAGCTCGGGAGGGGATGTGGGGATAATTGAAAAACATGTCACTAGTCCACCTATGATGTCTATATCCTTATAAGCTTGTCTTCTCTGATTAGTATCAGTGTCTCATAATACTCACACCTCTATTATACCACTATCTCCCCTCCATACAAAAGTGGAATGTCCCTGTGTCTCTGTAGCTCCTCTATTAGATGTTAGAATCTATCTTCTTATATTACAATGTCCTGTTCATCTTCTGTGCTACATGCATTAAACCTTACTAACGTCTGTGCACTTTCTGCAGGGCGCTTTTTGACTACGATAAGACCCGGGACTGTGGTTTCCTCAGCCAAGCCTTGAGCTTCAAGTTTGGGGATGTACTACAAGTCATGGATGCCACAGATGAAGAGTGGTGGCAGGCACGACGTGTCCTGCCCGAAGGAGAGGAGATCGGCTTCATCCCCAGTAAGAGAAGGTGAGACAAAGCTATTTATGGAAAAGTATTTTCATAGGTGTCTCAGAGAGAAAAACAAAGTGTGTCATGGCAACCATAGCAAAGTGACAAAAGAGGAACATTAAGTAACACAAATTATATCATTAACAGCAATTAGAAATTACCACCTTACTGTAACCAGAAATCACCAAGATAATATAACTAGAAATTATCAGTATAATATAGCCACAAAGTACCAGTAGACTATAACCACACATTTCAACCTACTACCAAACTAGAAACAGTAATGGCCAGCATACTAGAAACAGTAATGGCCAGCATACTAGAAATAGCAGTAATGGCCAGCATACTAGAAACAGTAATGGCCAGCATATTAGAAACAGTAATGGCCAGCATACGAGAACCAGAAATAGCCAGCATACTAGAAACAGCAGTAATGGGCAGCATACTAGAAACAGTAATTGTCAGCATTCTAGAACCAGAAATAGCCAGCATACTACAAACAGTAATTGCCAGCATACTAGAAACATAAATATCTAGCAAACTAGAGACAGAAATTACCAACATACAATAATCAGAATTGGCCAGCATAGTAGAAACAGAAATTACCAGCATACTATAGCCATTAATCACCACCTTGCTATGACCAGCATATTATAACCAGAAATTAACATCATATATTAACTACCACGGCCCAACACCAATAGTGACCAACTCATTGCACCCAGAAATGCCCAGCATATATACCCTACATCCAGGCCACCTGATGGTGTAGAAATGCCCAGCATATACACCCTACATCTAGGCCATCTGATGATGTAGAAATGCCCAGCATATACACCCTACATCCAGGCTACCTAAAGGTGTAGAAATGCCCAGCATATACGCCCTACATTCAGACCACCTGATGGTGTAGAAATGCCCAGCATATACACCCTACATCCAGGCTACCTAATGGTGTAGAAATGCCCAGCATATACGCCCTACATCCAGACCACCTGATGGTGTAGAAATGCTCAGCATATACGCCCTACATCGAGACCACCTGATGGTGTAGAAATGCCCAGCATATACACCCTATATCCAGGCTACCTAATGGTGTAGAAATGCCCAGTATATACACCCTACATCCAGACCATCTGATGGTGTAGAAATGCTCAGCATATACGCCCGACATCCAGACCACCTGATGGTGTAGAAATGCCCAGCATATACACCCTACATCCAGGCCATCTGATGGTATAGAAATGCCCAGCATATACACCCTACATCCAGGCCATCTGATGGTGTAGAAATGCCCAGCATATACACCCTACATCTAGGCCATCTGATGGTGTAGAAATGCCCAACATATACACCCTAAATCTAGGCCATCTGATGGTGTAGAAATGCTCAGCATATACACCCTACATCCAGGCTATCTAATGGTGTAGAAATGCCCAGCATATACACCCTACATCCAGGCCATCTGATGGTGTAGAAATGCCCAGCATATACACCCTACATTCAGGCCATCTGATGGTGTAGAAATGCTCAGCATATACGCCCTACATCCAGACCACCTAATGGTGTAGAAATGCCCAGCATATACTCCCTACATCTAGGCCATCTGATGGTGTAGAAATGCTCAGCATATACACCCTACATCCAGGCTATCTAATGGTGTAGAAATGCTCAGCATATACGCCCTACATCCAGACCACCTAATGGTGTAGAAATGCCCATCATATACTCCCTACATCTAGGCCATCTGATGGTGTAGAAATGCCCAGCATATACACCCTACATCCAGACCACCTGATGGTGTAGAAATGCCCAGCATATACACCCTAAATCCAGGCCATCTGATGGTGTAGAAATGCCCAGCATATACTCCCTACATCTAGGCCATCTGATGGTGTAGAAATGCCCAGCATATACACCCTACATCCAGACCACCTGATGGTGTAGAAATGCCCAGCATATACTCCCTACATCTAGGCCATCTGATGGTGTAGAAATGCTCAGCATATACACCCTACATCCAGGCTATCTAATGGTGTAGAAATGCTCAGCATATACGCCCTACATCCAGACCACCTAATGGTGTAGAAATGCCCAGCATATACTCCCTACATCTAGGCCATCTGATGGTGTAGAAATGCCCAGCATATACACCCTACATCCAGACCACCTGATGGTGTAGAAATGCCCAGCATATACACCCTACATCCAGACCACCTGATGGTGTAGAAATGCCCAGCATATACACCCTAAATCCAGGCCATCTGATGGTGTAGAAATGCCCAGCATATACTCCCTACATCTAGGCCATCTGATGGTGTAGAAATGCCCAGCATATACACCCTACATCCAGACCACCTGATGGTGTAGAAATGCTCAGCATATACATCCTACATCTAGGCCATCTGATGGAGTAGAAATGCCCAGCATATACACCCTATATCTAGGCCATCTGACGGTGTAGAAATGCTCAGCATATACACCCTACATCCAGACCACCTGATGATGTAGAAATGCTCAGCATATACACCCTACATCCAGACCATCTGATGGTGTAGAAATGCTCAGCATATACACCCTATATCCAGACCACCTGATGGTGTAGAAATGCCCAGCATATACACCCTACATCTAGGCCATCTGATGGTGTAGAAATGCCCAGCATATACACCCTACATCTAGGCCATCTGATGGTGTAGAAATGCTGAGCATATACACCCTACATCCAGGCTATCTAATGGTGTAGAAATGCCCAGCATATACACCCTACATCCAGGCCATCTGATGGTGTAGAAATGCCCAGCATATACACCCTACATCCAGGCCATCTGATGGTGTAGAAATGCTCAGCATATACTCCCTACATCCAGACTACATAATGGTGTAGAAATGCCCAGCATATACTCCCTACATCTAGGCCATCTGATGGTATAGAAATGCTCAGCATATACACCCTACATCCAGGCTATCTAATGGTGTAGAAATGCCCAGCATATACACCCTACATCCAGGCCATCTGATGGTGTAAAAATGCCCAGCATATACACCCTACATCCAGGCCATCTGATGGTGTAGAAATGCTCAGCATATACGCCCTACATCCAAACCACCTAATGGTGTAGAAATGCCCAGCATATACTCCCTACATCTAGGCCATCTGATGGTGTAAAAATGCTCAGCATATACACCCTACATCCAGACCACCTGATGGTGTAGAAATGCCCAGCATATACACCCTAAATCCAGGCCATCTGATGGTGTAGAAATGCCCAGCATATACTCCCTACATCTAGGCCATCTGATGGTGTAGAAATGCCCAGCATATACACCCTACATCCAGACCACCTGATGGTGTAGAAATGCCCAGCATATACTCCCTACATCTAGGCCATCTGATGGTGTAGAAATGCTCAGCATATACACCCTACATCCAGGCTATCTAATGGTGTAGAAATGCTCAGCATATACGCCCTACATCCAGACCACCTAATGGTGTAGAAATGCCCAGCATATACTCCCTACATCTAGGCCATCTGATGGTGTAGAAATGCCCAGCATATACACCCTACATCCAGACCACCTGATGGTGTAGAAATGCCCAGCATATACACCCTACATCCAGACCACCTGATGGTGTAGAAATGCCCAGCATATACACCCTAAATCCAGGCCATCTGATGGTGTAGAAATGCCCAGCATATACTCCCTACATCTAGGCCATCTGATGGTGTAGAAATGCCCAGCATATACACCCTACATCCAGACCACCTGATGGTGTAGAAATGCTCAGCATATACATCCTACATCTAGGCCATCTGATGGAGTAGAAATGCCCAGCATATACACCCTATATCTAGGCCATCTGACGGTGTAGAAATGCTCAGCATATACACCCTACATCCAGACCACCTGATGATGTAGAAATGCTCAGCATATACACCCTACATCCAGACCATCTGATGGTGTAGAAATGCTCAGCATATACACCCTATATCCAGACCACCTGATGGTGTAGAAATGCCCAGCATATACACCCTACATCTAGGCCATCTGATGGTGTAGAAATGCCCAGCATATACACCCTACATCTAGGCCATCTGATGGTGTAGAAATGCTGAGCATATACACCCTACATCCAGGCTATCTAATGGTGTAGAAATGCCCAGCATATACACCCTACATCCAGGCCATCTGATGGTGTAGAAATGCCCAGCATATACACCCTACATCCAGGCCATCTGATGGTGTAGAAATGCTCAGCATATACTCCCTACATCCAGACTACATAATGGTGTAGAAATGCCCAGCATATACTCCCTACATCTAGGCCATCTGATGGTATAGAAATGCTCAGCATATACACCCTACATCCAGGCTATCTAATGGTGTAGAAATGCCCAGCATATACACCCTACATCCAGGCCATCTGATGGTGTAAAAATGCCCAGCATATACACCCTACATCCAGGCCATCTGATGGTGTAGAAATGCTCAGCATATACGCCCTACATCCAAACCACCTAATGGTGTAGAAATGCCCAGCATATACTCCCTACATCTAGGCCATCTGATGGTGTAAAAATGCTCAGCATATACACCCTACATCCAGGCTAACTAATGGTGTAGATATGCTCAGCATATACGCCCTACATCCAGACCACCTGATGGTGTATAAATGCTCAGCATATACACCCTACATCCAGGCTATCTGATGGTGTAGAAATGCCCAGCATATACGCCCTACATGCAGACCACCTGATGGTGTAGAAATGCTCAGCATATACACCCTATATCCAGACCACCTGAGGGTGTAGAAATGCCCAGCATATACACCCTACATCCAGGCTATCTAATGGTGTAGAAATGCCCAGCATATACGCCCTACATCTAGGCCATCTGATGGTGTAGAAATGCCCAGCATATACGCCCTACATCCAGACCACCTGATGATGTAGAAATGCCCAGCATATACACCCTACATCCAGGCCATCTGATGGTGTAGAAATGCCCAGCATATACACCCTACATCCAGACCACCTGATGGTGTAGAAATGCTCAGCATATACACCCTACATCCAGGCCATCTGATGGTGTAGAAATGCCCAGCATATACACCCTACATCCAGACCACCTGATGGTGTAGAAATGCTCAGCATATACGCCCTACATCCAGACCACCTGATGGTGTAGAAATGCTCAGTATATACACCCTACATCTAGGTCATCTGATGGTGTAGAAATGCCCAGCATATACACCCTACATCCACGCCATCTGATGGTGTAGAAATGCTCAGTATATACACCCTACATTTGGCCATCTGATGGTGTAGAAATGCCCAGCATATACACCCTACATCCAGGCTATCTAATGGTGTAGAAATGCCCAGCATATACACCCTACATCTGGGCCATCTGATGGTGTAGAAATGCTCAGCTTATACACCCTACATCCAGACGACCTGATGGTGTAGAAATGCTCAGCATATACACCCTACATCCAGACCACCTGATGGTGTAGAAATGCCCAGCATATACTCCCTACATCTAGGCTATCTGATGGTGTAGAAATGCCCAGCATATACACCCTACATCTAGGCCATCTGATGGTGTAGAAATGGCCAGCATATACGCCCTACATCCAGGCCATCTGATGGTGTAGAAATGCTCAGCATATACACCCTACATCTAGGCCATCTGATGGTGTAGAAATGGCCAGCATATACGCCCTACATCCAGGCCATCTGATGGTGTAGAAATGCTCAGCATATACACCCTACATCCAGGCCATCTGATGGTGTAGAAATGGCCAGCATATACGCCCTACATCCAGGCCATCTGATGGTGTAGAAATGCTCAGCATATACGCCCTACATCCAGGCCATCTGATGGTGTAGAAATGCTCAGCATATACACCCTACATCCAGGCCATCTGATGGTGTAGAAATGCTCAGCATATACACCCTACATCCAGGCCATCTGATGGTGTAGAAATGCTCAGCATATACACCCTACATCCAGGCCATCTGATGGTGTAGAAATGCTCAGCATATACGCCCTACATCCAGGCCATCTGATGGTGTAGAAATGCTCAGCATATACACCCTACATCCAGGCCATCTGATGGTCTAGGAAGCTGGTTTTTAAACTAAGGACAAGTTAGTTTTTACTTACCATGTATCAGTTTGGTGTGGAAGGTTAGGGGGTGCTACGAGTGTGTTAGCCTAGGGACGCCAGTGGCGCACGCAGGGGGCTTTCTGGGTCTCCAGAAACCCCCCCTTCCGCTAACTAAGCGCCCACCATAGCGGCACTGTACTATACAGCAACCGCGTTGCTGTCAAAGAAGCATCCGCGGTGGTGCTGTATACAATACAGCACCGCCGCGGACGCTTCTTTGACAGCGCCACGGCTGCTGTATAGTACAGTGCTGCCGAAACGGAGCCGCTGCGTGTTTCGGTTTTGCGTGCGCCCCTGGACGCCTGAACCTTTTATCAGGCCCTGTGTTGAGAGATCAGATACACTGTGCCCATAATACATAAACACAAACAACTGCATAATAATACAACAGAAACACAATCTGCTGTATATTAATAGAACATAAACACAACCTGCTGTATAACAATCAGAGATAAGTGACTCGATTAAGTGAAATCGGGCGAATTCCGACGTTGGATATCCGATTCGTGACTCGGTTTCTCCCGCCAAACTCAGATCTCAAAACGAGGCAAAATGTCATTTCCATGATTTTTTATTTTGGCAAAACTCTCCCAAGTTTTGGACCACCATCTTCTGTATATATAGTCCGCCCTCGTTCTCTCAAGTGCCCTTGTAGAACAGACAGCGCGTAGGGAGAAGGTTACCTGCTGCTCTCTGCTAGGAAAATAGTGTTCATAGGACATAGGAGAGCGATAGAATCCTGTCCTTATTGTAAAGCAGCTCTGTAGAGAATAGTCAGCTACAAGAGTTTGCTGACTGTTGTTAATGCATTGAATATATATATCATAGTACTAGACAGTAAATACACACTGCGTTAGATAGATCTCATTCTCAACTAACTGGAATATTTATTTTTTGGGAGAAATAACTTGTGTTTTTGCTGTCAGACTATTAGCAGCATACAAAAAACAAACAGATTTATTTGTTATAAAATGGAAAGTTTTTCTATTGAAAGTGATCTTGTGTGAGGCAGTGACATGTGAAATCATTTTGAAATAAACTGGGTGTATAATAACACAACATAAACACTACCAGCTGTATAATAATACCCCATAAATACTACCAGCTGTATAATAACACAACATAAACACTACCAGCTGTATAATAATACCCCATAAATACTACCAGCTGTATAATAATACACCATAAATACTACCAGCTGTATAATAACACAACATAAACACTACCAGCTGTATAATAATACCCCATAAATACTACCAGCTGTATAATAATACACCATAAATACTACCAGCTGTATAATAACACAACATAAACACTACCAGCTGTACAATAACACAACAAACAGTACACATGACAGCTGTATAATAACACAACAAACAGTACACATGACAGCTGTATAATAACACAACATACAGTACACATGACCAGCTGTATAATAACACAACATACAGTACACATGACCAGCTGTATAATAACACAACATACAGTACACATGACCAGCTGTATAATAACACAACATAAACACTACCAGCTGTATAATAACAACATACAGTACACATGACCAGCTGTATAATAACACAACATACAGTACACATGACCAGCTGTATAATAACACAACATAAACACTACCAGCTGTATAATAACACAACATACAGTACACATGACCAGCTGTATAATAACACAACATACAGTACACATGACCAGCTGTATAATAACACAACATAAACACTACCAGCTGTATAATAACACAACATACAGTACACATGACCAGCTGTATAATAACACAACATAAACACTACCAGCTGTATAATAACACAACATACAGTACACATGACCAGCTGTATAATAACACAACATACAGTACACATGACCAGCTGTATAATAACACAACATACACATGACCAGCTGTATAATAACACAACATACAGTACACATGACCAGCTGTATAATAACACAACATACAGTACACATGACCAGCTGTATAACACAACATACAGTACACATGACCAGCTGTATAATAACACAACATACACATGACCAGCTGTATAATAACACAACATACACATGACCAGCTGTATAATAACACAACATACAGTACACATGACCAGCTGTATAATAACACAACATACAGTACACATGACCAGCTATATAATAACACAACATACACATGACCAGCTGTATAATAACACAACATACACATGACCAGCTGTATAATAACACAACATACAGTACACATGACCAGCTGTATAATAACACAACATACACATGACCAGCTGTATAATAACACAACATACAGTACACATGACCAGCTGTATAATAATAACACAACATACACATGACCAGCTGTATAATAACACAACATACAGTACACATGACCAGCTGTATAATAATAACACAACATACACATGACCAGCTGTATAATAACACAACATAAACACTACCAGCTGTATAATAACACAACATACAGTACACATGACCAGCTGTATAATAACACAACATACAGTACACATGACCAGCTGTATAATAACACAACATACAGTACACATGACCAGCTGTATAATAACACAACATACAGTACACATGACCAGCTGTATAATAACACAACATAAACACTACCAGCTGTATAATAACACAACATACAGTACACATGACCAGCTGTATAATAACACAACATACAGTACACATGACCAGCTGTATAATAACACAACATACAGTACACATGACCAGCTGTATAATAACACAACATAAACACTACCAGCTGTATAATAACACAACATACAGTACACATGACCAGCTGTATAATAACACAACATACAGTACACATGACCAGCTGTATAATAATAACACAATGGTTTACATGCCATCATTTTATCCTTCTCTCCACAGAGTCGAACGACGAGAATGGTCTCGATTAAAGGTAAATGTGAGTTAATGTTGTCTGTATCTTACACCATTCTGAAGGAGATGTTTATCAGAACCAGTTCTCCAGATATCTATAAAGCTGAGAGTTTGGATGTGCATCTTATAATCATAGTTTTGGAGATCTATCCCCGGCCTTTGTGCCAATTGGTCTTTATCCATCTGATCTAGTGTGAGCACTCATTGTAGTTCTAGCACACGGCTCACTTTTGGGAGTGAATCCCTGATCCCTGGGGGTAGATTTTGCCCCTGCGCACCTAGATGGCCACAGGCCCCACTAACCTCAAGGTACACGGACTCTCCCAGTAGACCAGCGAGAGCTGTCTCTATGTTGGAGGGATTCAGCTAAATCTCAAATGTTAAAGGTCACATCGCAGTCCACCCTCCTGCAACGTTACATCCACCACATCACAGTCCACCCTCCTGCAACGTTACATCCACCACATCGCAGTCCACCCTCCTGCAACGTTACATCCACCCCCCCATGTCATTAATTAAGGTTTATGTTTTTTTCTCCTAAAAAACTGCTCTTTTCCCCCCACTAATGTGTAAAGACAATCATCAGACTAACGGGACGTCGCTCACTATTTGTGGGTGTAGCTTCTTTCTTACATTGAGCAAACTTTGCCTAGAAATGCGCTTATCTGAAAGGCAACTGCTGGCTGCAAAGTACGTGGAATTATAGAGATGAAAACTGCGCCGTGCCCGTCACTTTATCTCACTTCAGTGGTCTTGTTGTACAACATAAAATCTCATATTACTATTTCTCCATATATAACAAACTCAATGCCCAAATGCTCCCATTGGCCGATGGAAACTCCTGAATGTTAGTGTAAATCTAGGCCCTCGGCGCTACCGCAGAGGACTGGCCGGTTTGTGTATTTACCAGATAGCAACCCAAGACAGCTGCCAATACAACCAGCTCTGACGTCTTGATAATTGTGTAGATGTTGTGTGTTTGTTGTGTAGTTGTGCTGTGTCTGGTGACTGGCCCTCTCACTGAGATTGTCTGTCTCTCTGCCTTTCCACTTCTCCCCTCTGCTGCGCAGGATCGAAGCAGCACCACAGGGTCTCAGAGTATGTATCTCACCTATCTGCTATTCCCTCTCCACATCACCCCTAAAGCTCTGTCACTACTCCTTCATCTGTCTCTCTGCTATTCCTGTGTTCACCCTGTGTACATCTGTTGCTACACCGTCCTGTATCTCTATACTATTCCTGTACTGACCTCACACACACACAGATCTGTCACTACACCTCCATCCTGTCCTGTATATTTCTGCTATTCCTGTACTGACCTCACACACACACAGCTCTGTCACTACACTTCCATCCTGTCCTTTATCTCTCTACCATTCCTGTACTGACCTCACACACACAGCTCTGTCACTACACCTCCATCCTGTCCTTTATCTCTCTACCATTCCTGTACTGACCTCACACACACAGCTCTGTCACTACACCTCCATCCTGTCCTGTATATTTCTGCTATTCCTGTACTGACCCCACACACAAAGCTCTGTCACTACACTTCCATCCTGTCCTGTATCTCTCTACCATTCCTGTACTGACCTCACACACACAGCTCTGTCACTACACCTCCATCCTGTCCTGTATCTCTCTACTATTCCTGTATTGACCACACACACACAGCTCTGTCTCTACACCTCCATCCTGTCCTGTATCTCTCTACTATTCCTGTACTGACACCACACACACACACAGCTCTGTCACTACACCTCCATCCTGTCCTGTATCTCTCTACTATTCCTGTACTGACCTCACACACACAGCTCTGTCACTACACCTCCATCCGTCCTGTATCTCTCTACTATTCCTGTACTGACCTCACACACACACACACAGCTCTGTCACTACACTTCCATCCTGTCCTGTATCTCTCTATTATTCCTGTACTGACCACACACACACACACACACACACACACACACACACACACACACACACACACACAGCTCTGTCTCTACACCTCCATCCTGTCCTGTATCTCTCTACTATTCCTGTACTGACCTCACACACACAGCTCTGTCACTACACCTCCATCCTGTCCTGTATCTCTCTACTATTCCTGTACTGACCTCACACACACAGCTCTGTCACTACACCTCCATCCGTCCTGTATCTCTCTACTATTCCTGTACTGACCTCACACACACACACAGCTCTGTCACTACACTTCCATCCTGTCCTGTATCTCTCTATTATTCCTGTACTGACCACACACACACACACACACACAGCTCTGTCTCTACACCTCCATCCTGTCCTGTATCTCTCTACTATTCCTGTACTGACCTCACACACACAGCTCTGTCACTACACCTCCATCCTGTCCTGTATCTCTCTACTATTCCTGTACTGACCTCACACACACAGCTCTGTCACTACACCTCTATCCTGTCCTGTATCTCTCTACTATTCCTGTACTGACCTCACACACACAGTTCTGTCACTACACCTCCATCCGTCCTGTATCTCTCTACTATTCCTGTACTAACCTCACACACACACAGCTCTGTCACTACACCTCCATCCTGTCCTGTATCTCTCTACTATTCCTGTACTGACCTCTCTCTCTCACACACACACACACACACACACACACACACACACACACACACACACACACACACACACACAGCTCTGTCACTACACCTCCATCCTGTCCTGTATCTCTCTACTATTCCTGTACTGACCTCACACACACACACACAGCTCTGTCACGACACCTCCATCCTGTCCTGTATCTCTCTACTATTCCTGTACTGACCTCACACACACAGCTCTGTCACTACACCTCTATCCTGTCCTGTATCTCTCTACTATTCCTGTACTGACCTCACACACACAGCTCTGTCACTACACCTCCATCCGTCCTGTATCTCTCTACTATTCCTGTACTAACCTCACACACACACAGCTCTGTCACTACACCTCCATCCTGTCCTGTATCTCTTTACTATTCCTGTACTGACCTCACACACACACACACACACACACACACACACACAGCTCTGTCTCTACACTTCCATCCTGTCCTGTATCTCTCTACTATTCCTGTACTGACCTCACACACACACACACACACACACACAGCTCTGTCTCTACACCTCCATCCTGTCCTGTATCTCTCTACTATTCCTGTACTGACCTCACACACACACACAGCTCTGTCACTACACCTCCATCCTGTCCTGTATCTCTCTATTATTCCTGTACTGACCTCACACACACAGCTCTGTCACTACACCTCCATCTTGTCCTGTATCTCTCTACTATTCCTGTACTGACCCCACACACACAGCTCTGTCACTACACCTCCATCCTGTACTGTATCTCTCTACTATTCCTGTACTGACCTCACACACACAGCTCTGTCACTACACCTCCATCCTGTCCTGTATCTCTCTACTATTCCTGTACTGACCTCACACACACACACACACACACACACACACACAGCTCTGTCACGACACCTCCATCCTGTCCTGTATCTCTCTATTATTCCTGTACTAAACTCACACACACAGCTCTGTCACTACACCTCCATCCTGTCCTGTATCTCTCTACTATTCCTGTACTGACCTCACACACTACCACAGCTCTGTCACTACACCTCCATCCTGTCCTGTATCTCTCTACTATTCCCCTGTACTGACCTCACACACACACAGCTCTGTCACTACACCTCCATCCTGTCCTGTATCTCTCTACTATTCCTGTACTGACCTCACACACACAGCTCTGTCACTACACCTCCATCCGTCCTGTATCTCTCTACTATTCCTGTACTGACCTCACACACACAGCTCTGTCACTACACCTCTATCCTGTCCTGTATCTCTCTACTATTCCTGTACTGACCTCACACACACAGTTCTGTCACTACACCTCCATCCGTCCTGTATCTCTCTACTATTCCTGTACTAACCTCACACACACACAGCTCTGTCACTACACCTCCATCCTGTCCTGTATCTCTCTACTATTCCTGTACTGACCTCTCTCTCTCACACACACACACACACACACACACACACACACACACACACACACACACACACACACACACACACACACACACACACACACACACACAGCTCTGTCACTACACCTCCATCCTGTCCTGTATCTCTCTACTATTCCTGTACTGACCTCACACACACACACACAGCTCTGTCACGACACCTCCATCCTGTCCTGTATCTCTCTACTATTCCTGTACTGACCTCACACACACACACACAGCTCTGTCACGACACCTCCATCCTGTCCTGTATCTCTCTACTATTCCTGTACTGACCTCACACACACAGCTCTGTCACTACACCTCTATCCTGTCCTGTATCTCTCTACTATTCCTGTACTGACCTCACACACACAGCTCTGTCACTACACCTCCATCCGTCCTGTATCTCTCTACTATTCCTGTACTAACCTCACACACACACAGCTCTGTCACTACACCTCCATCCTGTCCTGTATCTCTTTACTATTCCTGTACTGACCTCACACACACACACACACACACACACACACACAGCTCTGTCTCTACACCTCCATCCTGTCCTGTATCTCTCTACTATTCCTGTACTGACCTCACACACACACACACACACACAGCTCTGTCTCTACACCTCCATCCTGTCCTGTATCTCTCTACTATTCCTGTACTGACCTCACACACACACACAGCTCTGTCACTACACCTCCATCCTGTCCTGTATCTCTCTATTATTCCTGTACTGACCTCACACACACAGCTCTGTCACTACACCTCCATCTTGTCCTGTATCTCTCTACTATTCCTGTACTGACCCCACACACACAGCTCTGTCACTACACCTCCATCCTGTACTGTATCTCTCTACTATTCCTGTACTGACCTCACACACACAGCTCTGTCACTACACCTCCATCCTGTCCTGTATCTCTCTACTATTCCTGTACTGACCTCACACACACACACACACACACACACACACAGCTCTGTCACGACACCTCCATCCTGTCCTGTATCTCTCTATTATTCCTGTACTAAACTCACACACACAGCTCTGTCACTACACCTCCATCCTGTCCTGTATCTCTCTACTATTCCTGTACTGACCTCACACACTACCACAGCTCTGTCACTACACCTCCATCCTGTCCTGTATCTCTCTACTATTCCCCTGTACTGACCTCACACACACACAGCTCTGTCACTACACCTCCATCCTGTCCTGTATCTCTCTACTATTCCTGTACTGACCTCACACACACAGCTCTGTCACTACACCTCCATCCGTCCTGTATCTCTCTACTATTCCTGTACTGACCTCACACACACACACAGCTCTGTCACTACACTTCCATCCTGTCCTGTATCTCTCTATTATTCCTGTACTGACCACACACACACACACACACACACACACACACACACACACACACACACACACACACACACACACACACACACACACACACACACACAGCTCTGTCTCTACACCTCCATCCTCTCCTGTATCTCTCTACTATTCCTGTACTGACCTCACACACACAGCTCTGTCACTACACCTCCATCCTGTCCTGTATCTCTCTACTATTCCTGTACTGACCTCACACACACAGCTCTGTCACTACACCTCTATCCTGTCCTGTATCTCTCTACTATTCCTGTACTGACCTCACACACACAGTTCTGTCACTACACCTCCATCCGTCCTGTATCTCTCTACTATTCCTGTACTAACCTCACACACACACAGCTCTGTCACTACACCTCCATCCTGTCCTGTATCTCTCTACTATTCCTGTACTGACCTCTCTCTCACACACACACACACACACACACACACACACACACACACACACACACACACACACACACACACACAGCTCTGTCACTACACCTCCATCCTGTCCTGTATCTCTCTACTATTCCTGTACTGACCTCACACACACACACACAGCTCTGTCACGACACCTCCATCCTGTCCTGTATCTCTCTACTATTCCTGTACTGACCTCACACACACAGCTCTGTCACTACACCTCTATCCTGTCCTGTATCTCTCTACTATTCCTGTACTGACCTCACACACACAGCTCTGTCACTACACCTCCATCCGTCCTGTATCTCTCTACTATTCCTGTACTAACCTCACACACACACAGCTCTGTCACTACACCTCCATCCTGTCCTGTATCTCTTTACTATTCCTGTACTGACCTCACACACACACACACACACACACACACAGCTCTGTCTCTACACCTCCATCCTGTCCTGTATCTCTCTACTATTCCTGTACTGACCTCACACACACACACACACACACACACAGCTCTGTCTCTACACCTCCATCCTGTCCTGTATCTCTCTACTATTCCTGTACTGACCTCACACACACACAGCTCTGTCACTACACCTCCATCCTGTCCTGTATCTCTCTATTATTCCTGTACTGACCTCACACACACAGCTCTGTCACTACACCTCCATCTTGTCCTGTATCTCTCTACTATTCCTGTACTGACCCCACACACACAGCTCTGTCACTACACCTCCATCCTGTACTGTATCTCTCTACTATTCCTGTACTGACCTCACACACACAGCTCTGTCACTACACCTCCATCCTGTCCTGTATCTCTCTACTATTCCTGTACTGACCTCACACACACACACACACACACACAGTTCTGTCACGACACCTCCATCCTGTCCTGTATCTCTCTATTATTCCTGTACTAAACTCACACACACAGCTCTGTCACTACACCTCCATCCTGTCCTGTATCTCTCTACTATTCCTGTACTGACCTCACACACTACCACAGCTCTGTCACTACACCTCCATCCTGTCCTGTATCTCTCTACTATTCCCCTGTACTGACCTCACACACACACATCTCTGTCACTACACCTCCATCCTGTCCTGTATCTCTCTCCTATTCCTGTACTGACCTCACACACACACAGCTCTGTCACTACACCTCCATCCTGTCCTGTATCTCTCTACTATTCCTGTACTGACCTCACACACACACAGCTCTGTCACTACACCTCCATCCTGTCCTGTATCTCTCTACTATTCCTGTACTGACCCCACACACACAGCTCTGTCACTACACCTCCATCCTGTACTGTATCTCTCTACTATTCCTGTACTGACCTCACACACACAGCTCTGTCACTACACCTCCATCCTGTCCTGTATCTCTCTACTATTCCTGTACTGACCTCACACACACACACACAGCTCTGTCACGACACCTCTATCCTGTCCTGTATCTCTCTACTATTCCTGTACTGACCTCACACACACACAGTTGTCACTACACCTCCATCCTGTCCTGTATCTCTCTACTATTCCTGTACTGACCTCACACACACACAGCTGTCACTACACCTCCATCCTGTCCTGTATCTCTCTACTATTCCTGTACTGACCTCACACACACACAGTTGTCACTACACCTCCATCCTGTCCTGTATCTCTCTACTATTCCTGTACTGACCTCACACACACACAGCTGTCACTACACCTCCATCCTGTCCTGTATCTCTCTACTATTCCTGTACTGACCCCACACACACAGCTCCGTCACTACACCTCCATCCTGTACTGTAACTCTCTACTATTCCTGTACTGACCCCACACACACAGCTCTGTCACTACACCTCCATCCTGTACTGTATCTCTCTACTATTCCTGTACTGACCACACACACACAGCTCTGTCACTACACCTCCATCCTGTCCTGTATCTCTCTACTATTCCTGTACTGACCTCACACACACAACTCTGTCACTACACCTCCATCCTGTCCTGTATCTCTCTTCTATTCCTGTACTGACCCCACACACACAGCTCTGTCACTACACCTCCATCCGTCCTGTATCTCTCTACTATTCCTGTACTGACCTCACACACACAGCTCTGTCACTACACCTCCATCCTGTCCTGTATCACTCTTCTATTCCTGTACTGACCCCACACACACAGCTCTGTCACTACACCTCCATCCTGTCCTGTATCTCTCTACTATTCCTGTACTGACCCCACACACACAGCTCTGTCTCTACACCTCCAACCTGTCCTGTATCTCTCTACTATTCCTGTACTGACCCCACACACACAGCTCTGTCACTACACCTCCATCCTGTCCTGTATCTCACTACTATTCCTGTACTGACCCCCCCCCCACACACACACACAGCTCTGTCCTACACCTCCATCCTGTCCTGTATTTCTCTACTGTTCCTGTACTGACCTCACACACACACAGCTCTGTCACTACACCTCCATCCTGTCCTGTATCTCTCTACTACTCCTGTACTGACCTCACACACACAGCTCTGTCACTACACCTCCATCCGTCCTGTATCTCTCTACTATTCCTGTACTGACCTCACACACACACACACACACACATAGCTCTGTCTCTACACCTCCAACCTGTCTTGTATCTCTCTACTATTCCTATACTGACCTCACACACACAGCTCTGTCACTACACCTCCATCCTGTCCTGTATCTCTCTACTATTCCTGTACTGACCCCCCCCCCCCACACACACACACAGCTCTGTCACTGCACCTCCATCCTGTCCTGTATCTCTCTACTATTCCTGTACTGACCTCACACACACAGCTCTGTCACTACACCTCCATCCGTCCTTTATCTCTCTACTATTCCTGTACTGACCTCACACACACACACACAGCTCTGTCTCTACACCTCCATCCTGTCCTGTATCTCTCTACTATTCCTGTACTGACCTCACACACACAGCTCTGTCACTACACCTCCATCCTGTCCTGTATCTCTCTACTATTCCTGTACTGACCTCACACACAGCTCTGTCACTACACCTCCATCCTGTCCTGTATCTCTCTACTATTCCTGTACTGACCCCACACACACAGCTCTGTCACTACACCTCCATACTGTCCTGTATCTCTCCACTATTCCTGTACTGACCCCACACACACAGCTCTGTCACTACACCTCCATTCTGTCCTGTATCTCACTACTATTCCTGTACTGACCCCACACACACACACACAGCTCTGTCACTACACCTCCATCCTGTCCTGTATTTCTCTACTGTTCCTGTACTGACCTCACACACACACAGCTCTGTCACTACACCTCCATCCTGTCCTGTATCTCTCTACTATTCCTGTACTGACCCCCCCCCCCACACACACACAGCTCTGTCACTACACCTCCATCCTGTCCTGTATCTCTCTACCATTCCTGTATTGACCCCACACACACAGCTCTGTCACTACTCCTCCATCCTGTCCTGTATCTCTCTGCTATTCCTGTACTGACCTCACACACACACACAGCTCTGTCACTACACCTCCATCCTGTACTGTATCTCTCTACTATTCCTGTACTGACCTCACACACACACACAGAGCTCTGTCACTACACCTCCATCCTGTCCTGTATCTCTCTACTATTCCTGTACTGACCTCACACACACACAGCTCTGTCACTACACCTCCATCATGTCCTGTATCTCTCTACTATTCCTGTACTGCCCTCACACACACACAGAGCTCTGTCACTACACCTCCATCCTGTCCTGTATCTCTCTACTATTCCTGTACTGACCTCACACACACACAGCTCTGTCACTACACCTCCATCATGTCCTGTATCTCTCTACTATTCCTGTACTGACCTCTCTCTCACACACACACACACACACACACACACACACACACACACACACACACACACACACACACACACACACACACACACACACACACACACACAGCTCTGTCTCTACACCTCCATCCTGTCCTGTATCTCTCTACTATTCCTGTACTGACCCCACACACACAGCTCTGTCACTACACCTCCATCCTGTCCTGTATCTCTCTACTATTCCTGTACTGACCCCACACACACACACACACACACACACACACACACAGCTCTGTCACTACACCTCCATCCTTTCCTTTATCTCTATACTATTCCTGTATTGACCCCACACACACAGCTCTGTCACTACACCTCCATCCTGTCCTGTATCTCTCTACTATTCCTGTACTGACCCCTCACACACAGCTCTGTCACTTCACCTCCATCCTGTCCTGTATCTCTCTACTATTCCTGTACTGACCCCACACACACACACACACACACACACAGCTCTGTCACTACACCTCCATCCTGTCCTGTATCGCTCTACTATTCCTGTACTGACCTCACACACACACACAGCTCTGTCACTACACCTCCATCCTGTCCTGTATCTCTCTACTATTCCTGTACTGACCCCACACACACAGCTCTGTCACTACGCCTCCATCATGTCCTGTATCTCTCTACTATTCCTGTACTGACCCCTCACACACAGCTCTGTCACTACACCTCCATCCTGTCCTGTATCTCTCTACTAATCCTGTACTGACCTCACACACACACACAGCTCTATCCTACAACTCCATTGTGTCCTGTATCTCTCTACTATTCCTGTACTGACCCCACACACACAGCTCTGTCACTACACCTCCATCCTGTCCTGTATCTCTCTACTATTCCTGTACTGACCTCACACACACAAGACTCTGTCACTACGCCTCCATCCTGTCCTGTATCTCTCTACTATTCCTGTACTGAGCTCACACACACAGCTCTGTCACTACACCTCCATCCTGTCCTGTATCTCTCTACTATTCCTGTACTGACCTCACCAACACAGCTCTGTCACTACACCTCCATCCTGTCCTGTATCTCTCTACTATTCCTGTACTGACCCCACATACACAGCTCTGTCACTACACCTCTATCCTGTCCTGTATCTCTCTACTATTCCTGTACTGACCTCACACACACACAGCTCTGTCACTACGCCTCCATCCTGTCCTGTATCTCTCTACTATTCCTGTACTGACCTCACACACACAGCTCTGTCACTACACCTCTATCCTGTCCTGTATCTCTCTACTATTCCTGTACTGACCTCACACACACAGCTGTCACTACACCTCCATCCTGTCCTGTATCTCTCTACTATTCCTGTACTGACCTCACACACACAGCTCTGTCACTACACCTCCATCCTGTCCTGTATCTCTCTACTATTCCTGTACTGACCTCACACACACACAGCTCTGTCACTACACCTCCATCCTGTCCTGTATCTCTCTACTATTCCTGTACTGACCTCACACACACACACAGCTCTGTCACTACACCTCTATCCTGTCCTGTATCTCTCTGCTATTCCTGTACTGACCTCACACACACACACAGCTCTGTCACTACACCTCCATCCTGTCCTGTATCTCTCTACTATTCCTGTACTGACCTCACACACACACAGCTCTGTCACTACACCTCCATCCTGTCCTGTATCTCTCTACTATTCCAGTACTGACCTCACACACACAGCTCTGTCACTACACCTCCATCCTGTCCTGTATCTCTCTACTCTTCCTGTACTGACCTCACACACTTTGTCACTACACCTCCATCCTGTCCTGTATCTCTACTATTCCTGTACTGATCTCACACACACACAGCTCTTTCACTACGCCTCCATCCTGTCCTGTATCTCTCTACTATTCCTGTACTGACCTCACACACACAGCTCTGTCACTACACCTCCATCCTGTCCTGTATCTCTCTACTATTCCTGTACTGACCTCACACACACACAGCTGTCACTACACCTCCATCCTGTCCTGTATCTCTCTACTATTCCTGTACTAACCTCACACACACACAGCTCTGTCACTACACCTCCATCCTGTCCTGTATCTCTCTACTATTCCTGTATTCACCTCACACACACAGCTCTGTCACTACGCCTCCATCCTGTCCTGTATCTCTCTACTATTCCTGTACTGACCTCACACACACACAGCTCTGTCACTACACCTCCATCCTGTCCTGTATCTCTCTACTATTCCTGTACTGACCTCACACACACACAGCTGTCACTACACCTCCATCCTGTCCTGTATCTCTCTTCTATTCCTGTACTGACCTCACACACACACACACAGCTCTGTCACTACACCTCCATCCTGTCCTGTATCTCTCTACTATTCCTGTACTGACCTCACATACACACACAGCTCTGTCACTACACCTCCATCCTGTCCTGTATCTCTCTACTATTCCTGTACTGACCTCACACACACAAGTCTGTCACTACACCTCCATCCTGTCCTGTATCTCTCTGCTATTCCTGTACTGACCTCACACACACACAGCTCTGTCACTACACCTCCATCCTGTCCTGTATCTCTCTACTATTCCTGTACTGACCTCACACACACAGCTCTGTCACTACACCTCCATCCTGTCCTGTATCTCTCTACTATTCCTGTACTGACCTCACACACACAGCTCTGTCACTACACCTCCATCCTGTCCTGTATCTCTCTACTATTCCTGTACTGACCTCACACACACACAGCTCTGTCACTACACCTCCATCCTGTCCTGTATCTCTCTACTATTCCTGTACTGACCTCACACACACACAGCTGTCACTACACCTCCATCCTGTCCTGTATCTCTCTGCTATTCCTGTACTGACCTCACACACACACAGCTATGTCACTACACCTCCATCCTGTCCTGTATCTCTCTTCTATTCCTGTACTGACCTCACACACACACACACAGCTCTGTCACTACACCTCCATCCTGTCCTGTATCTCTCTACTATTCCTGTACTGACCTCACATACACACACAGCTCTGTCACTACACCTCCATCCTGTCCTGTATCTCTCTACTATTCCTGTACTGATCTCACACACACAGCTCTGTCACTATACCTCCATCCTGTCCTGTATCTCTCTACTATTCCTGTACTGACCTCACACACACACACACACACACAAACACACACAGCTCTGTCACTACACCTCCATCCTTTCCTTTATCTCTATACTATTCCTGTATTGACCCCACACACACACAGCTCTGTCACTACACCTCCATCCTGTCCTGTATCTCTCTACCATTCCTGTATTGACCCCACACACACAGCTCTGTCACTACACCTCCATCCTGTCCTGTATCTCTCTACCATTCCTGTATTGACCCCACACTCACAGCTCTGTCACTACACCTCCATCCTGTCCTGTATCTCTCTACTATTCCTGTACTGACCCCTCACACACAGCTCTGTCACTACACCTCCATCCTGTCCTGTATCTCTCTACTATTCCTGTACTGACCCCACACACACACACACACACACACACACAAACACACACAGCTCTGTCACTACACCTCCATCCTGTCCTGTATCTCTCTACTATTCCTCTACTGACCTCACACACACACAGCTGTCACTACACCTCCATCCTGTCCTGTATCTCTCTACTATTCCTGTACTGACCACACACACACACACACACACACAGCTCTGTCACTACACCTCCATCCTGTCCTGTATCGCTCTACTATTCCTGTACTGACCTCACACACACACAGCTCTGTCACTACACCTCCATCCTGTCCTGTATCTCTCTACTATTCCTGTACTGACCCCACACACACAGCTCTGTCACTACACCTCCATCATGTCCTGTATCTCTCTACTATTCCTGTACTGACCCCACACACACACAGCTCTGTCACTACACCTCCATCCTGTCCTGTATCTCTACTATTCCTGTACTGACCTCACACACACACAGCTCTGTCACTACATCTCCATCCTGTCCTGTATCTCTCTACTATTCCTGTACTGACCTCACACACACACAGCTCTGTCACTACACCTCCATCCTGTCCTGTATCTCTCTACTATTCCTGTACTGACCTCACACACACACAGCTCTGTCACTACACCTCCATCCTGTCCTGTATCTCTCTACTATTCCTGTACTGACCTCACACACACACACAGCTCTATCCTACAACTCCATTGTGTCCTGTATCTCTTTACTATTCCTGTACTGACCCCACACACACAGCTCTGTCACTACACCTCCATCCTGTCCTGTATCTCTCTACTATTCCTGTACTGACCTCACACACACACAGCTCTGTCACTACGCCTCCATCCTGTCCTGTATCTCTTTACTATTCCTGTACTGAGCTCACACACACAGCTCTGTCACTACACCTCCATCCTGTCCTGTATCTCTCTACTATTCCTGTACTGACCCCACATACACAGCTCTGTCACTACACCTCTATCCTGTCCTGTATCTCTCTACTATTCCTGTACTGACCTCACACACACACAGCTCTGTCACTACACCTCCATCCTGTCCTGTATCTCTCTACTATTCCTGTACTGACCACACACACACACACACACACACACACACACACACAGCTCTGTCACTACACCTCCATCCTGTCCTGTATCGCTCTACTATTCCTGTACTGACCTCACACACACACAGCTCTGTCACTACACCTCCATCCTGTCCTGTATCTCTCTACTATTCCTGTACTGACCCCACACACACAGCTCTGTCACTACACCTCCATCATGTCCTGTATCTCTCTACTATTCCTGTACTGACCCCACACACACACAGCTCTGTCACTACACCTCCATCCTGTCCTGTATCTCTACTATTCCTGTACTGACCTCACACACACACAGCTCTGTCACTACATCTCCATCCTGTCCTGTATCTCTCTACTATTCCTGTACTGACCTCACACACACACAGCTCTGTCACTACACCTCCATCCTGTCCTGTATCTCTCTACTATTCCTGTACTGACCTCACACACACACAGCTCTGTCACTACACCTCCATCCTGTCCTGTATCTCTCTACTATTCCTGTACTGACCTCACACACACACACAGCTCTATCCTACAACTCCATTGTGTCCTGTATCTCTTTACTATTCCTGTACTGACCCCACACACACAGCTCTGTCACTACACCTCCATCCTGTCCTGTATCTCTCTACTATTCCTGTACTGACCTCACACACACACAGCTCTGTCACTACGCCTCCATCCTGTCCTGTATCTCTCTACTATTCCTGTACTGACCTCACACACACACAGCTCTGTCACTACACCTCCATTCTGTCCTGTATCTCTCTACTATTCCTGTACTGACCTCACACACACACACAGCTCTGTCACTACACCTCTATCCTGTCCTGTATCTCTCTGCTATTCCTGTACTGACCTCACACACACACAGCTCTGTCACTACACCTCCATCCTGTCCTGTATCTCTCTACTATTCCTGTACTGACCTCACACACACACAGCTCTGTCACTACACCTCCATCCTGTCCTGTATCTCTCTACTATTCCAGTACTGATCTCACACACACACAGCTCTGTCACTACGCCTCCATCCTGTCCTGTATCTCTCTACTATTCCTGTACTGACCTCACACACACAGCTCTGTCACTACACCTCTATCCTGTCCTGCTGTATCTCTCTACTATTCCTGTACTGACCTCACACACACAGCTGTCACTACACCTCCATCCTTTCCTGTATCTCTCTACTATTCCTGTACTGACCTCACACACACAGCTCTGTCACTACACCTCCATCCTGTCCTGTATCTCTCTACTATTCCTGTACTGACCTCACACACACACAGCTCTGTCACTACACCTCCATCCTGTCCTGTATCTCTCTACTATTCCTGTACTGACCTCACACACACACACAGCTCTGTCACTACACCTCTATCCTGTCCTGTATCTCTCTGCTATTCCTGTACTGACCTCACACACACACAGCTCTGTCACTACACCTCCATCCTGTCCTGTATCTCTCTACTATTCCTGTACTGACCTCACACACACACAGCTCTGTCACTACACCTCCATCCTGTCCTGTATCTCTCTACTATTCCAGTACTGACCTCACACACACAGCTCTGTCACTACACCTCCATCCTGTCCTGTATCTCTCTACTATTCCTGTACTGACCTCACACACTTTGTCACTACACCTCCATCCTGTCCTGTATCTCTCTACTATTCCTGTACTGACCTCACACACACACAGCTCTGTCACTACACCTCCATCCTGTCCTGTATCTCTCTACTATTCCAGTACTGACCTCACACACACAGCTCTGTCACTACACCTCTATCCTGTCCTGTATCTCTCTACTATTCCTGTACTGACCTCACACACACAGCTGTCACTACACCTCCATCCTTTCCTGTATCTCTCTACTATTCCTGTACTGACCTCACACACACAGCTCTGTCACTACACCTCCATCCTGTCCTGTATCTCTCTACTATTCCTGTACTGACCTCACACACACACAGCTCTGTCACTACACCTCCATCCTGTCCTGTATCTCTCTACTATTCCTGTACTGACCTCACACACACACACAGCTCTGTCACTACACCTCTATCCTGTCCTGTATCTCTCTGCTATTCCTGTACTGACCTCACACACACACAGCTCTGTCACTACACCTCCATCCTGTCCTGTATCTCTCTGCTATTCCTGTACTGACCTCACACACACACAGCTCTGTCACTACACCTCCATCCTGTCCTGTATCTCTCTACTATTCCAGTACTGATCTCACACACACACAGCTCTGTCACTACGCCTCCATCCTGTCCTGTATCTCTCTACTATTCCTGTACTGACCTCACACACACAGCTCTGTCACTACACCTCCATCCTGTCCTGTATCTCTCTACTATTCCTCTACTGACCTCACACACACACAGCTGTCACTACACCTCCATCCTGTCCTGTATCTCTCTACTATTCCTGTACTAACCTCACACACACACAGCTCTGTCACTACACCTCCATCCTGTCCTGTATCTCTCTACTATTCCTGTATTCACCTCACACACACAGCTCTGTCACTACGCCTCCATCCTGTCCTGTATCTCTCTACTATTCCTGTACTGACCTCACACACACAAGTCTGTCACTACACCTCCATCCTGTCCTGTATCTCTCTGCTATTCCTGTACTGACCTCACACACACACAGCTCTGTCACTACACCTCCATCCTGTCCTGTATCTTTCTACTATTCCTGTACTGACCTCACACACACAGCTCTGTCACTACACCTCCATCCTGTCCAGTATCTCTCTACTATTCCTGTACTGACCTCACACACACAGCTCTGTCACTACACCTCCATCCTGTCCTGTATCTCTCTACTATTCCTGTACTGACCTCACACACACACAGCTCTGTCACTACACCTCCATCCTGTCCTGTATCTCTCTACTATTCCTGTACTGACCTCACACACACACAGCTGTCACTACACCTCCATCCTGTCCTGTATCTCTCTGCTATTCCTGTACTGACCTCACACACACACAGCTATGTCACTACACCTCCATCCTGTCCTGTATCTCTCTTCTATTCCTGTACTGACCTCACACACACACACAGCTCTGTCACTACACCTCCATCCTGTCCTGTATCTCTCTACTATTCCTGTACTGACCTCACATACACACACAGCTCTGTCACTACACCTCCATCCTGTCCTGTATCTCTCTACTATTCCTGTACTGATCTCACACACACAGCTCTGTCACTATACCTCCATCCTGTCCTGTATCTCTCTACTATTTCTGTACTGACCTCACACACACACAGCTCTGTCACTACACCTCCATCCTGTCCTGTATCTCTCTACTATTCCTGTACACATGTAATTGGGGTGTTTATATCATTTCTTTGAGACAAGTTGTAGTGTAGTAAATGTTTTCGCCGCTGTCTTTCCTTGTGTTTTGGCAGGTCGAGAAGAGATAGTCCTCAGCTATGAGACAGTTGCACAAATGGAAGGTAGGTCTGTGCCTGTCTGTGTAGAGAATGATGGTCACCTCTCATCCTACTGTATATAACTGTATCCTCTCTCTCCTGTATCTAGTGCATTATGCTCGTCCCATCATCATTCTGGGCCCTGGGAAGGACAGGGTTAATGACGATCTTCTTTCTGAGTTTCCTGACAAGTTTGGCTCCTGTGTCCCCCGTGAGTCTGCAGCATAAAATATACCTTATTCTTCTATTTAATTCATAGTTCCCTTATTGGATGAAATTCTTTATTTTAAGTATTCGAATAAAAGCTTTGTTTTATTATCGCTTTTAGTTACCCCTGATTCCTTGGATCTTATATGATATTTCTATAATATTATGTATAATATGAAACCTAATCTGTAGTAATAAACTCTTATACACCTAGGATCATATTAATCAACGGGCAACGAGCCCTAATAATAGAAAGTCAGGTGCGTTTTACCGGCTTGGGCCAGGAGGTATCAGCCATGTGTTCGTACGGGCATCCTATTCATCAAGTGTAGCGGAGGCTCAAGTATAGCGAAGCTACAAATATAGCAGAGGTAGAAGTATAATGGAAGTACAAGTATAGCAAAAGCAGAAATATAGCGGAAGTACAGGCATAATGGAGGATCAAGTATAGCGGAGGTAGAAGTATATCAGATGTACGGATATAGTGGAGGTAGAAGTATAGCAGATGTACGGATATAGCGGAGGTAAAAGTATATCAGATGTACAGATATAGCGGAGGTAGAAGTATAGCAGATGTACAGATATAGCGGAGGTAGAAGTATAGCAGATGTACAGATATAGTGGAGGTAGAAGTATAGCAGATGTACAGATATAGCGGAGGTAGAAGTATAGCGGAGGTACAAGTATATCAGATGTACAGATATAGCGGAGGTAGAAGTATATCAGATGTACAGATATAGTGGAGGTAGAAGTATAGCAGATGTACAGATATAGCGGAGGTAGAAGTATAGCGGAGGTACAAGTATATCAGATGTACAGATATAGCGGAGGTAGAAGTATATCAGATGTACAGATATAGTGGAGGTAGAAGTATAGCAGATGTACAGATATAGCGGAGGTAGAAGTATAGCAGATGTACAGATATAGCGGAGGTAAAAGTATAGCGGAGGTACAAGTATAGCAGATGTACAGATATAGCGGAGGTACAAGTATAGCAGATGTACAGATATAGCGGAGGTAGAAGTATAGCAGATGTACGGATATAGCGGAGGTAGAAGTATAGCAGATGTACAGATATAGCGGAGGTAGAAGTATAGCGGAGGTACAGATATAGTGGAGGTAGAAGTATAGCGAAGGTAGAAGTATAGCAGATGTACAGATATAGTGGAGGTAGAAGTATAGCGGAGGTAGAAGTATAGCAGATGTACAGATATAGTGGAGGTAGAAGTTTAGCAGAGGTACAAGTATATCAGATGTACAGATATAGTGGAGGTAGAAGTATAGCGGAGGTACAAGTATATCAGATTAACAGATATAGCGGAGGTAGAAGTATATCAGATGTACAGATATAGCGGAGGTAGAAGTATAGCGGAGGTAGAATTATAGCGGAGGTAGAAGTATAGCAGATGTACAGATATAGCGGAGGTAGAAGTATAGCAGATGTACAGATATAGCGGAGGTAGAAGTATATCAGATTAACAGATATAGCGGAGGTAGAAGTATAGCAGATGTACAGATATAGCGGAGGTAGAAGTATAGCGGAGGTAGAATTATAGCGGAGGTAGAAGTATAGCAGATGTACAGATATAGCGGAGGTAGAAGTATAGCAGATGTACAGATATAGCGGAGGTAGAAGTATATCAGATTAACAGATATAGCGGAGGTAGAAGTATAGCAGATGTACAGATATCGCGGAGGTAGAAGTATAGCGGAGGTAGAATTATAGCGGAGGTAGAAGTTTAGCAGAGGTACAAGTATATCAGATGTACAGATATAGCGGAGGTAGAAGTATAGCAGATGTACAGATATAGTGGAGGTAGAAGTATAGCAGATGTACAGATATAGCGGAGGTAGAAGTATATCAGATGTACAGATATAGCGGAGGTAGAAGTATAGCGGATGTACAGGTATAGCGGAGGTAGAAGTATAGCAGATGTACGGATATAGCGGAGGTAGAAGTATATCAGATGTACAGATATAGCGGAGGTAGAAGTATAGCAGCTGTACAGATATAGTGGAGGTAGAAGTATAGCGGAGGTAGAAATATAGCAGATGTACAGATATAGTGGAGGTAGAAGTTTAGCAGAGGTACAAGTATATCAGATGTACAGATATAGTGGAGGTAGAAGTATAGCGGAGGTACAAGTATATCAGATTAACAGATATAGCGGAGGTAGAAGTATATCAGATGTACAGATATAGCGGAGGTAGAAGTATAGCAGAGGTAGAATTATAGCGGAGGTAGAAGTATAGCAGATGTACAGATATAGTGGAGGTAGAAGTATATCAGATGTACAGATATAGCGGAGGTAGAAGTATAGCAGATGTACAGATATAGCGGAGGTACAAGTATATCAGATGTACAGATATAGTGGAGGTAGAAGTATAGCGGAGGTACAAGTATATCAGATCAACAGATATAGCGGAGGTAAAAGTATAGCGGATGTACAGGTATAGCGGAGGTAGAAGTATAGCAGATGTACAGATATAGCGGAGGTAGAAGTATAGCGGAGGTACAGATATATAGCGGAGGTAGAAGTATATCAGATGTACAGATATAGCGGAGGTAGAAGTATAGCAGATGTACAGATATAGCGGAGGTGGAAGTATAGCAGATGTACAGATATAGTGGAGGTAGAAGTATAGCTGAGGTAGAAGTATATCAGATCAGCAGATATAGCGGAGGTAGAAGTATAGCAGATGTACGGGTATAGCGGAGGTAGAAGTATAGCAGATGTACAGATATAGCGGAGGACGAAGTATATCAGATGTACAGATATAGCGGAGGATAGAAGTATAGCAGATGTACAGATATAGCGGAGGTAAAAGTATAGCGGAGGTAGAAGTATATCAGATTAACAGATATAGCAGAGGTAGAAGTATATCAGATGTACAGATATAGCGGAGGTAGAAGTATATCAGATTAACAGATATAGCGGAGGTAGAAGTATAGCGGAGGTAGACGTATATCAGATTAACAGATATAGCGGAGGTAGAAGTATAGCAGATGTACAGATATAGCAGAGGTAGAAGTATATCAGATTAACAGATATAGCGGAGGTAGAAGTATAGCAGATGTACAGATATAGCGGAGGTAGAAGTATAGCGGAGGTAGAAGTATAGCGGAGGTAGAAGTATATCAGATTAACAGATATAGCGGAGGTAGAAGTATAGCGGAGGTACAGGTATAGCGGAGGTACAGGTATAGTGGCGGCACAAGTATAGCAAAGGTAGAAGCACTGGCGGATCCAAGGAGGGGGGGGGGGGGGCGATCGAAGTAATCGTCCCTCCTTGCAGGAGCTTGCTGCCTGTGGCTGCACACTATGTGCAGGTCCGTTCAGCAGAGACATAGGGTCCTGCCCGGCTGCTCTGTGTTTTATATACAATCAGAGCAGCCGGACAGCACACTCTCCCTGCCTGTCTCTGCCGAACGGACCTGCACATAGTCGGCAGCCGCAGGCATGCTTAGCTATCAAAGAGGGGGCGGGACTAAATCACCCATCCTAAATCGCCCCCCGTTAAACAAAATTCTAGATCTGCTCCTGGGTACAACTATAGCGACGGTCTAATTATTGTTCTGTCATCACAGTCTCAGGATGGCGATAACAGATCACAATCAATTATGTTTTGGGAAATTCACCTAAATTTTTATTATTATTTAAATACATTTTTAGTTTTTAAAATAAAGTCAGTCTGTCTTTAGACATTTTGTTTTTCCATGAGTGGAACTGAAGCTCAGACCTTAGCTTTCCCTTCCCTCGCTGGGTCACACAAATCAGCAAAGTCTAAGCTAACTCTGACCTCTCCTGCCCAGTATTGCTGGCAAGTGAGTATCGCTCTGCGGCCTCAGGGAGAAACATGGGGATCACTGATTGTTCTCCACCGTTTATCACAACAGACTTATCGCCACGATAGGGCTTTCAATTATAAACAGGCCTCTAATCCCTACCGATTTGATGTTATTATGTATGTTCCTTCTACTGAAGAGTAAGTTTGGTTATTGGTTATATCAATGATGCACCATAAATTGTGATAGGTCCAGTATCTCTTGTCTCAATCTTCTGTGTATATCAGTTTATGAGCTCTTATATTCCAGCTTTGTTTGATGTTGCTGCCCTTACTAACTTCCACATACCACCCATAGTTTAACCCATTATACCCTGTAGATACGACACGCCCCAAACGGGATTACGAGGTGGATGGGAGAGATTATCACTTTGTATCATCTCGGGAAAAGATGGAGAAGGATATTCAGGGTCACAAGTTTATTGAAGCTGGACAATATAATGGACACTTGTATGGAACGAGTGTACAGAGTGTCAGAGAGGTCGCCGAACAGGTAAACTGTCCTACTACCGACACTGTGTGATCCACAGAACATAAATATCACCTCCAAACACCACTATTCACCCATCTTCTTCCAGTCCTAACTTCCTGTTATCCTCTTCACAGGGCAAGCATTGTATCCTGGATGTCTCAGCCAATGCCGTCAGGCGCCTGCAAGCTGCCCAGCTTCAACCTATCGCAATTTTTATACGGCCTAAAACATTGGAGAACATCCTGTAAGTCCTTCATGCTCTTGTCTGTTCCACATTGTCTCCAAGGATTGAGAGTATTTCCATTATGTATCCAACCTCTTCAGATCAGGCTGTAGAGTCCTAGTTGTAGCATCTGCAGACTGATGTAAAGATCTTGGTCCATTTTTCTGAGATTTGGTTCTGTGTATTTGATTTTCCCAGACTGATATATAGGGTTGAGGGCATCTAGTATCTCCAGACTGAGGTAGAGATGTGGGTGTATGTGCTGGTGACAGTCCTCTTTCTCTGTATCTTGTATCGTCAGACGATTCAGAGATCTAGTTCTGGTTCCCTGAGGCTAGTATCTGTAGACTGATGTAGAGATCTGCGTCCATTGATGACTGTCCTCACATGGATATAACACTCTGAGCTGCTGATATATTGTGTCCTCTGTATCGAGGGGCTTCAGTCTGATGTAGACATCTGGGAATCATTGGTGACCGTTTTGGTTTTAGTATCTTCAGACTGATGTAGGGTTTCATTTTTATTTCTGATATCTCTAAACTGACATAGAGATCTTGGCCTGTTGGTAACAGACCAGGGGGTAAATGTATGATGCTCCGATTTTTTCAACTCGCCAGAAATCCGGCGACTTAGCAGGTAAAATTTAAAGCGGCGATGGCTTGTAAAGGCAAGTTGTGGAGTGAGTGGAGGCAAGTTTGCCTTTACAAGCCATCGCCACTTTAAATTTTACCTGCAAAGTCGCCGATTTCCGGCAAGTTGAAAAAATCGGAGCATCATACATTTACCCCCTGGTACTGTGTATCTGGTATTTCCAGATTAATGTAAAGATATGGGTGAGTTGGTGACAATCATAGTTATCTAGTATCTCAAAACGAAATTTGAGATTTGGGTATGGATGACCGTCCTGGTCAAGTGTATCCAGCACAGTCAGATAGGCATAAAGATATATGTCTATTGGTGGCTGTTCTATACCTGTTTAATTCATATTTCCAAAGTCCAAACTGATCTGGGTCCATTGGTGACAATCCTGGGTCTATGTATCTAGAATCTTCAGACTGATTTAAAGTTTTGTGTATGTAATGTATCCAGTGTCTATTACCAGTAGTTGGGTGTATATCAGTACTGGTTCTCTGTATATATAATGTTATCTTTCTGTATCAGGGATTCAGTTCCATTGGTGATAGATCTCATTCTGCCAATATTTCACATTTTCCAATTAGTTTAGAGATTATTGTTATTCCGTATTGCCTGAATTGTTGACAATCTATCTGTGCCACTCTTCTGCGGATTATAACCATTTCTATCCTGTCCTTCCTCCAATTATCTCATCTACAGAGAAATTAACAAACGTTTAACCGAGGAACAAGCTAGAAAAACGTATGAAAGGTCAACGAAACTGGAACAAGACTTTACAGAGTGTTTTTCAGGTGAGTCAAACGCTGAGTATGTAGGTTGTATTGTACAATGGTCATCATGATGTGTGATGCCCCTGATTCTCCGACCTTCTCCCATCACTAAGGGTAAACTTTAACACTCCCCACCGACACCACCATCTTGACCCTCCATCTTTCCCTGAAACTGGGTGCACTGGCACAAAATTAAATGATTGCAGTCTGTGTTTTATGTACTGTACTTCTGTAGACGGTCAGGGAGAGCTTGATCTCTATTATAGTTCTTGGAGACTGGTTGCTTGTGAAATATTTGTTAGTCGTAATCATGTTTGGAAGTATGTATGAAGTATTTATCCTTCTGCTCCTTCCTCTACTAATAACCTTTCTCTACAACCTTTTTTCTCTCCTTTCTGTCTTCTTCTTTCCAGCGGTGGTCGAGGGAGAAAGTTTTGAAGAGGTCTACCATAAAATAAAGGGGATCATCGAGGACCTCTCAGGGCCCTATATTTGGGTTCCTTCTCGTGAAAGACTTTAAAACCAGCCTCTTCCTCCATCCCCACCGTGAAGCAGCGGAGACTCCTCTCTCCTGGAGCTTTGTATGTTCTGGAGGCAATAAGGCACTCTGGATCCTCCATGGCCTCATGTCGCCAACCCTCCCTGGAGTGCCTTATTACTTCTAAAAGGGACTGACATATCCTCCCACATAACAGGAGACCAAAATGTTTGTGTTTATATATGTTTTTATGTGTGTACTTTATACATGCATAAAACTCTATCTAGACCACAATTCGGCTCTTCTGTCCTTGCTTGGCTCCTCGTGGGAGTGGTTTCTAAGTGGTCCAGCCCCTGCTGTATGCAGTTGGGTGTGGATTCCTCAGTCACACCTCATACAGTGCATAGGGCCTGTTGTATAAAAAGACTTTTAGTCCTGGTTTTTTATCTCGCTGTCTGCGTTTATCTTGTGCATGCGTCTTATACTGGAAGGGGGGACTCTGGATTAATGGACAAATTCCCCGATACACCCCCCCCTCCCCACACACATGCCCTTAAAGTATGGGGCAGTATGGACAATAACTTCCCCTGTGAGGGGCAGTAGATTCATGGATGTCTCCTTAGCTCTCAAACAAAGCCATGGAGGGGTTAAGTACGCAATGCTCTGCAGGGCTCTGGCAGAGAGAATGAAAAAAATGCTCTGCAGGCTCTGTCCCATAAGGGGTCTAGGAAGCTATGCTCTTCAGGACACTCTGCAGGGCTCAGGCAGCGAAGGGTTACATACAGTACAGTAATAAAAAATAAAACTATTTTATGTGGATAAATAAAATGTTATATATTTACCTCTGTCTCTGTGTCTCTGTTTACAGAAATGTATAAATGCTCTGGAATGATGTCTAGTTCTGAAGCTCAAATGTGAATTTTAGGGTAACTTTGCTCTTGGTATTTACATCTCCCAATTTCCATACCCGGGCCTAGTACACATGGTAATAATGTTTATGCCCTGACTTTTGGAAGTCTGTGAAGCAGAGGTTGGCATCCTGTGGTTTGCTTGCTGTCACTCTCCAGTCTCCAGTGACATTGCTCGCACAGAAACAGGCGTAGCAGTGTTCTTGTCACTCTCCAGTCTCCAGTGACATTGCTCAGTGCCATTGCTCACACAGAAACAGGGGTAGCAGTGTTCTTGTCACTCTCCAGTCTCCTGTGCCATTGCTCACACAGAAACATGGGTAGCAGTGTTCTTGTCACTCTCCAGTCTCCTGTGCCATTGCTCACACAGAAACATGGGTAGCAGTGTTCTTGTCACTCTCCAGTCTCCAGTGTCATTGCTCACACAGAAACATGGGTAGCAGTGTTCTTGTCACTCTCCAGTCTCCAGTGCCATTGCTCACACAGAAACAGGGGTAGCAGTGTTCTTGTCACTTGACAAAAATTGACTGGAATTTACTGGAAATTAATATTATTGAGGTTAATACAAAACAAGAGCCAAATTATGTGATTTTAGCCAAATTATGTGATTTTAGAAAAAAATAGGGATCCAAAACCAAAACAAGCGAGGGCGGTTTTGCCAAAACCGAAACCAAAACACGAAGTTAATCCAGATCTAAAGCCAAAACACGGGGTCAGTGAACATCTCTAGTCCTAAGACACATATATCAGGGCAGATGTAACATCTAGGCTGATAAAGGGAGTGAGGTAAGTCGTTCACCGGAGCCCCTGCACATATCCCAGCTAGTGCCCAAGGACGGGTGGCGTCTGTTGCACACTATACGCTTGTTAATCTCAGGACTCTGGTGGGCACAGTTGCCCCATATCCACATGTGATGCGTTTTATACAAGAAGATTTGGATTGTATGATGTATTTATGAAAGAAGGTTTTTTAGATTTATTGTATTAAAGGATAAAGCACTATGTGGTTCTTGTTTCCTTCATATTGATGCATTTGATATACGGGAATTCCTCGGAGTATGTGATGGGAAATCTGCCACATTAACAGTCGTAACAAAGGCCTGTTGTGATTGAAGGCTGTGTAAGTGTGGTGGTCGAGTACTGATGGGAATCCTTCCCTTACCTTGTCCTCCAGACACGAGTCAGGTTCTTTTCTGTTCGGATATCCGGTGGTCAGGAGATAAATACTTCAATGAAAGGGACAAGGATTGGTCAAACAACTTGGGTTTATTGAGAATGCGGTAAGGATAGTTTTGGTAAGCCACCGCGCCACTGACCCCTTCAGCTCAATAGTAATGACAAAATAATGCGTCTGATCAGCATAGAGCACAATAGCATTTAACATATGACATACACCTGGTGAGTATAAGGCAGAATAACGATAACATCTTCAATGCACATTGTCTAATAAGGCACACTGGTAATCACAGGTACTACTTTCACGTTAACAATATCTGACTGGTGATGATGCCATAACCATCAATAATAACCCATCAAGACTCTTACGGTCACTACCGCGCCCACTAGAGGGCTACTTCTTATTCAGGTGTTTGGGGTACCGTGCTATTCCCTATGGGTCAGGCGCCCCACTTTTAGCATCTACTGCTGAGTTAACTTGAATTGCAGCGGTACCACTAACACTGAATGTCACACCTTCAATATTAATAAATCAATTCTTAGGTAAATCACATAACATTAACATCATCTAAAACATTGGGTGCACCAATATTATTCCTGGTAACGTTACCATATTTTCCACTCAGTCCTGGGCTGACCTGTGCACAGGAATTCGATAGTGTTCCAATGTCCTGCAGAGGTTTCCATCAAGGGTTAAGTATTATAGTAGAAAGCAGGGCTGTTGCTCATTTCAGCCACAAGATGGCGCTGTTCTCTCAACAGTCAATGAATCTCTATCAGCACATGTGGTCTGCAACAGGATATAGTGTCCAGATATTAGCACACACACAGGATATAGCTGAAACGACCGTCTTAATTGTTCCCTGCAGCCTGTGTAAAGGTATGATCTGGGGGAAAAGCACTCACAATCCTTCCTTGTACAAGAATGCAATGTCAGTTTTGGATAGATTCTCTCATCACTCTTCCCTCTGACACTGGGGTGTGTGCAGTACACTGCAGGCTAGGGTTTTACCTTGAGACGGTTCTGCAGTTTAGTGGAGACTGTCTTTGGCGCCCCGCTGCGTGTCCCCAGCTGTTCTCCGTCCGCTTTGCTGGCAATGTCACAGTTCTGGCAGCAGCTTATCTTCTCTCTGCTCGGCTGCACATCCTCCCCCTTGTTCCTTCTACCATGCTGCTCTCTCTCTCTCCTCCTTCCTGCACATCCTCTTCCTGTTACTTCCCCAGCCAATTAGGGCCTTCATCCAACTCCTGTCAATCACTCCTGGGCACAAGTTTTCAGGAGCACAATTAACCCCTTGTAGCCCTGCATTTTAAAAGCGTTTATGCACTTCCTCTGTGCTGTTCAACAGGGCTTTGGGGTACCACATTCACCCCCGCTTTTTCAGGTGCGTGTCCTCACGCATTAAGACATAAAGGTGGTTGTTCTTTATCAACTTAAATCACACATCTACAACAGTTATAATGGCAAACATGTCCAATGACAGCAGTTTTAATATACATTATATACAACAGTTTCAGTAGATCTCTAATCCTGATACCGCCAATAGTAGCTCGAAAGGGTCAGTGGGCAGCTGAGGCAAAGTCCCTTCGCCATCGTCTGGCTCTTCGTCCCAGTCATCCCTTGATGTTTCTTCTGGCCTTGGGCGGAGCTTGATATGGGTTCGGCCGTAATCACATACGGGTTCAACTTCCACTTGGGATCCAGCTTACTCCGGAGTCGATTATTCTTCTTGAGGACGATGCTCCTTTCTGGCAGCCGACAGGCCTGCGCATCCCGGTCGTAGTCTTTCTTCTGCCGTTTGTAGAAGAACGGAGGAGGGCGCCTGCGCTGGACAGGTCTCTGCTGAGAGGACGATTCCTCTGCTCTCACTCCCTCGCTCACTTGCTCTGCACCTACTTCACCAGATTCTGCAGCATTCTCTCCTCTTGGCCGGTAGAAACGTCTGCGGAACCTTCGTTGGTAGGGTGCAAATCTGCTTCCTTTTACTGGTACACCGCCAGGGCCAGTCACGTTTGCTGCCTCGGCACCCTTCTCTCCCTCCACAACATCAAATTCCACAGTCTCCCCGTCTCCAACACTGCGCAGAAACTTCCGTGGGTTATTTTGCTTTATTGCTGTCTGGTGGACAAAGACATCTTCTTTGGTGTCATTTCTTTTGATAAAGCCATATCCATTACGCACATTAAACCACTTGACAGTGCCCGAAACCTTTACATGGGGACCAGCGGACTTTTGATGACCTTGTAGGAGCCGAACAGTATGTTAAAAGGCCTGATGACCGGGGGACGCCGCTTGGGTTAATTTACCCTTCAAAGTCGCCACTAGCTCATCCGGGCATCTTTGCAGCACATTCATCCCCAGGATGATGGGGGCTATGTTCCCTTCACAGGGGGCGGTGACGAGACAGCCTTGTCTTGGCAACAAGGTCGCTCCGATCTGAATGTCCGCTTCCCAATACCGTTCACACGCAATCTCGAGGCCGTTACTGGCGGTCAGCCACAGCCAGGTTGGGGGTGGTGATAACAGCTGCTCTTTGCCCCAATACTTGTGGAATGTAGGTAGCCGGATGGTCATAATCTGCGACCCCGTGTCAAGCATAGCCAGGGTCTCCACTCCATTAATTGTAATGGGTAATGTGGGACATTGTCCAATGAACTGGGGCCTCCAGTTTTCTGGATCCGGATTTATTCCCGGGGCTCGCCCCGAGATTCGGCCCTCGATCTCGGGGTGTCGGAGTTTAAATGTTCGTTTTGGACGCAGTTTCGTTCTATGTCTCCTACCCCATGGCACCGGCGGCATATCGGGCGCCCTTGACCATCTAATTGGTTGGGCGATCGCCGTACATACTCGCGAGGTGGTTCCCACCTGCCTCGGACTGGTCTTTGTCTTTCGGGCCTCCACTCTGGTTCCCCGTAGGTGGGTGCCGGTGGCCTCGCCATTTGGCGCATCTCTCGCTGGATTTCTACCATTCCGACGGCCAGCTCCTCCATTTGCTTTTTGAGCGTTTGTATTGGGTCTTCGGTGGGATACTGACCGCTCTGTGTTTCGGATTCTTGGGCCCGTGTTGATTTTTCTGTGCTGCTTGCCATGGCTCCCCTCGAGCTTGCGCTTTCTCTGAAGCCCACCAATTCTGGGTATTGTTCCTCCCTTCCCCGTTGGTTACCGACAATGGCGATGGCGGTCTCTTTAAACTCTCGGAAGGTTTTGCCTGGCATCTGTGCTTTCATCAGTCGTAGCTGAATCTTAACGCTTTCTTGGGTGACTCCGACGAACTGTACGGTCAGGGCTTCATCCGCGTTTCGTACTTCCTCTTTGTCCACTGCCTGAATGGCTCTTAGCATCTCTTGTAGGCTCAGGGCATAGTCCCGCAGTGTCTCGTTTGGTTGTTGCTTGCGAGCATATAGTTTCATCTTCAGCTCCAGAAGAGTTCTTGTCTCAAAGGTTGTGGATTTTTTTTTTTAAAACTTGTGCTGCTTCTTTCTTGTCGTCCATCGGCCATGAGATTACTTCTCTGAGCGCCGACCCTGTGAGTTGCCCTATTAAGATCTCCACTTTCTGCTGTTCATTCAACGGGTATAGCCGGAACATGGATTCCAGTTTGTTCTTGAATTCTGTGAATGAAGTCTCTTGTAGCTTGTCGCTGTCTCCGCTGTACTTCGGGAGCCATGGGGCCCCAAAATAGTACGGTAGGGTTATGGGCATATTTGGTGTTGCTGCTGGGGCGGCCTGTTCTGGGTTTTGTGGCCCTGCCGGTTGCGCTGCTCCCCCACCTTGTTGCTGATCCATTTTTCACTGAGGGTATTACTCTCCTGATGCACTCGGATCCTGTTCGGTTTGACGCCAAAGTTTATGTGGTGGTCGAGTACTGATGGGAATCCTTCCCTTACCTTGTCCTCCAGACACGAGTCAGGTTCTTTTTTGTTCGGATATCCGGTGGTCAGGAGATAAATACTTCAATGAAAGGGACAAGGATTGGTCAAACAACTTGGGTTTATTGAGAATGCGGTAAGGATAGTTTTGGTAAGACACCACGCCACTGACCCCTTCAGCTCAATAGTAATGACAAAATAATGCGTCTGATCAGCATAGAGCACAATAGCATTTAACATATAACATACACCTGGTGAGTATAAGGCAGAATAACGATAACATCTTCAATGCACATTGTCTAATAAGGCACACTGGTAATCACAGGTACTACTTTCACGTTAACAATATCTGACTGGTGATGATGCAAAAACCATCAATAATAACCCATCAAGACTCTTACGGTCACTACCGCGCCCACTAGAGGGCTACTTCTTATTCAGGTGTTTGGGGTACCGTGCTATTCCCTATGGCTCAGGCACCCCATTTTTAGCATCTACTGCTGAGTTAACTTGAATTGCAGCGATACCACTAACACTGAATGTCACACCTTCAATATTAATAAATCAATTCTTAGGTAAATCACATAACATTAACATCATCTAAAACATTTGGTGCACCAATATTATCCCCGGTAACATTACCATATTTTCCACTCAGTCCTGGGCTGACCTGTGCACAGGAATTTGGTAGTGTTCCAATGTCCTGCAGAGGTTTCCATCAAGGGTTAAGTATTATAGTAGAAAGCAGGGCTGTTGTTCATTTCAGCCACAAGATGGCGCTGTTCTCTCAACAGTCAATGAATCTCTATCAGCACATGTGCTCTGCAACAGGATATAGTGTCCAGATATCAGCGCACACACACAGGATATAGCTGAAACGACCGTCTTAATTGTTCCCTGCAGCCTGTGTAAAGGTATGATCTGGGGGAAAAGCACTCACAATCCTTCCTTGTACAAGAATGCAATGTCAGTTTTGGATAGATTCTCTCATCACTCTTCCCTCTGAAACTGGGGTGTGTGCAGTACACTGCAGGCTAGGGTTTTACCTTGAGACGGTTCTGCAGTTTAGTGGAGACTGTCTTTGGCGCCCCGCTGCGTGTCCCCAGCTGTTCTCCGTCCGCTTTGCTGGCAATGTCACAGTTCTGGCAGCAGCTTATCTTCTCTCTGCTCGGCTGCACATCCTCCCCCTTGTTCCTTCTACCATGCTGCTCTCTCTCTCTCCTCCTTCCTGCACATCCTCTTTCTGTTACTTCCCCAGCCAATCAGGACCTTCATCCTCCTCCTGTCAATCACTCCTGGGCACAAGTTTTCAGGAGCACAATTAACCCCTTGTAGCCCTGCATTTTAAAAGCGTTTATGCACTCCTCTGTGCTGTTCAACAGGGCTTTGGGGTACCACATAAGTGCATCAGATAGAGCGGTTCCTACAGACAGGTGACGGAGATCTCTCATTTATGCTTTATTCCAGTTATCTGTACCTGTGGTTTCATCTCTCTGGGACTTGGAGCTGGTCCAGCACATCTAACACCTTGAGTGTGTGTGTGTGTGACACAGGGTGACTGATCTATATCTGGACATATTACACTATTATTCTTCTTTCTATTCTTTATACTCCAACTCACCTTGGAGAGGCCGATTATCATCATCTGACTCACTAGGAGAATCATTGTGATCATGAACCACATCGTTTGGAATTCATGAGACAGATCAGAATAATCCAGGATTCATCTGTAAATATTGGGACGTTTTCCCTACATAGATACACATTTTGTGTATGTAAATTTATACACATATTAAATCTGCTATTATCTAGCTCTGATATTGATCTTATCTTTTCTTTATTATTATTTGAGAGAATAAGGTGAGATCCCGTGAGATCCCCTAGATTAGGTGAGATCCCCTAGATTTTATGTATTGGAGAGTGATGTATCGGAGGGAAGGATAATCTGAGACTCCTCTCTGCAGAGAGGTGCACTGTAGAATATATGATACAGGGGTTATAGATCCTTACAATGATTGTCCAATGGAGGCCAATGGATCGGACAAAACAAGGAGCATTAACCAATCATAAATGTTTTCAAGAAACTCTTGAGACCAAACACATGTGTGAACCATTTACACACAACAAACTCCCAGTCTGTGAATCTGATAGGGGGTATTTCATGGGACCACAGAGAGCCTCACATCTAAGTGTACAATAAGAATCCTACAAGTGTCTCTTGAAGGTTTCTCAAGCTGCATCCCGAGTCCTGTACATGAATCCACAAGCATATAGCCCGTCTACATTAGACCAGCGGTTCCCACCCCAGTCCTCAGGCCTTCTCAGAACATTAATGATTCCCTCTGTGCTGCTGTGAGTAGATCCACAGAACACACTCTCCTCCATGCACTGCTCTTCTGCTGCAGCCTGCTGGCCCCTGAGCCAGGGGCCACATCTGTCCTCTCTATAAGTAATGGTTCTGTGAGTCTGACTTCTGTGTAGAGTAAATGATATGAAGGGCGTCCTAGGGACATAGGTTGTAGAAGGTAAGTGTGGTTTCATGAAGGACGGGTAACACATAACAGATATACATAAGTTACCAGCGGATCTTGTTGGTGCAACAGATGTCATTAGACATGTCTGGTACATCAGATGAGGGCGCTAGGTCTGGGGAGAACATGGGAGTACATGGAAGAGAGCTAGGACAAGGAGGGAGGACGGAGGGAAGTTATAGATGGAACCAGATAGAACTTGTCTGGTGGAGTAATAATACTCCTCATAAGATATTTAGTGAGTATTTGTACCCAAAGAGGAGTATATAATTATCGGTTATCAGCTTACTGGTCTATAGGAATATGATGTACAAAACTCAGCGTTTTAACAGAGGAGCTTTGTTATTTCTTGTGGTAAGTTAGGATATCATATGGTAATTAAGTTGAATTACTGATAACGATGTACGACTCTTACATGTTTTATATTTATCAGAGAACATAAGTAAACAAGGGTTCATCAGTCACACAGGATCACAGACTACAGCGTCACGTCAACATAATTGATTTCTCATTAGCATCCTGAAGAAACTTATAGGCCGCCCCACGCGTTTTATTCTTCCATAGTGCAACAGCTGCTGGGAAGTCAAAACTGCAACTACAGACGTCAGAAGCCAAAGTAGCTGAATCTTCAGGTTACCAACTGATTATCACCAGCGCCACCATGTTCTGTCTCGGTGCTATTCTGGACAATGCCACTCTGCCAGCCGGGTGCTGGTTTACTGGTGCCCTTTACCTCAGCACTCTGCTGTGATTCAGACCCAGATTACATGCTGCTCACTGTGATGTACAGGCAGCCAGAAACCATTTACTCATCATCATCATTTATTTATATAGCGCCACTAATTCCGCAGCGCTGTACAGAGAACTCTCTCACATCAGTCCCTGCCCCATTGGATCTTGCAGTATAAATACACACACACACACACACACTCACACACTTGATAGCAGCCAATTAACCTACCAGTATGTTTTTGGAGCAGCCGGAGGAAACCCACGCAAACATGAGGAGAACATACAAACTCCACACAGATAAGGCCATGGTTGGGAGTTGAACTCATGACCCCAGTGCTGTGAGGCAGAAGTGCTAACCACTGAGCCACCATGCTCCTCCTTCTGTTTAGGTGTCAGCATGTTTCAGATTGTGGTGTTACCCTCTGGTATGTTTTGGGTACCGTGTGGGGCACAGCCCATAATATAACATGGATGGATTACAGCATATGCAGGGTGGTGTCATGTTTTGTTTAGAGCTGAACTATGAGAAACAGAAGCTTTTCCTCAGTGACCAGCTAGTGACACTAGTCCCAGGAATGACACTTCTTTCTAGTATTTAAGAAACTGCCACAATAAGGGGACAAGCAGGGGAGGCTCAGTCCAAGATATGGTGATCCTTCAATCAAGTATTCACTCAGGCCAAATCCTTGGAGCTCTAATATATATGGTATATAGGAACTAGCATTGGTGATGTTAGGCCTTAACCTGGTGAAGATAGAACCTTGTGATTACCAGCCATGAGATCCTCTAAAGACCCCTTCCAACTAGACACCTTACAGTGTCCATTTAGAAACTTGTAAGATGGAGCAAGATGACAATAAGCCTCACTGCTAGGACGCTGGCGTTTGGAGAATGTCAGCTTCGTAATAAGGTAGGTGTTCTACCCATATATATCCTCCAGTGCTTCATGTGGCGGGATCCCAGCCTGCTCACTGCCGGTTACCAGAGTTCTGGTAATAGACCGGGAAGTTGGGCACCTGGAATGAAAGCTCCAATGTCCAGGTCCGGCCTTGGAAGTTGGAAGACCAGAGTCGTTCCCTGGCAGGGAGAGAGATGATGGGCCACTCCATCACCTGCTTGAAGCTCCGAGGCACAGAAATGGTGGGATGGTTCAACACTTCTGGTAGTGTACATCTATAATGTATATGTCACGAGCCGCGGCGGTACTCACAGCCGCCGCGGCTCGCTTCTGGCTCCCTCTGGCATCCCGGCCGTCACCTTGACGACCGGGACGTCATTTCCTCCCTCTGCCCGGCTGTCGCCAAGGCAACGGCCAGACGCTACTTCATTAGTGCTGCGTCCCGGCGGTGCTGGTAGCCGGGCGCATGCGCATTAGGTATCAGTCGTTAGGACTGATTATCAGGCATTAGCCTGCAACTGTGTGTGTTCAGGGACAAGCCCTGATTGGTACTGCTCTGTACCTGTAATTACTCTGCAGGTGTGTGTACAAGTCCTGATTGGTCTATGTCTGTATTTAAGGCAATGAGGTCTGCTGCCTCATTGCCGGTTATAGCTTCTGTGCTCCAGTCTGCTGACCTGCTTGTTCCAGTTCCTGTATCCTGTATCTACGTTTTGACTTCCCGTGTATGACCCTTGGCTTCGTATTGGACTTCGCTTGTGTTTCCTGTGACCCTGATCCTTGGCTTGTTTACCCGTTCTGCTACTTTGCCTGTGACCTCTGACCTCAGCTTGTTCATCGTTACTGTAACCTGCTGCCGGCCTTTGACCTCTGCGTGGACCTGACTCTTCTTGCCTGGGTTCTCCCCAGCTGGTACACACTTCACGACCCTCTGTCAGTCTGCAGCCCAGTCTGTCCCCACCATCAGGGGCTCCAGTGAACACCTGACTGGCAGAGTAGACTCCGGGTTGTGTTGTGCCGGCTGGAGGGGTTCCTAACAGTATATCTTACCTCCAAGTGATCTTTGGAGTTCTGTAGAAGCAGGCAAGGTATAATTTACTAGTTGGGAAAATTGATCTCACACTATTGGTTGGATCTGTCCCCTGGCTCAGACTGGAGACCAAGAGGAGCGCAGGGATAAGGTAAGATTTAAAAAAAAAGAGATGGGTTTGTAGAGAAGATCTAAAGATTTGATTTAATTGGGCATGGTAGGGAATCACATAAGTGGGGAGCAGCAGTCATGAATTACCCTACTGGTTATGTTATCAGAACCTGTTGTTGGCGAGAGCTTCACCTCTAGCAACTCCCTATCCCAGTACTCAGTTGTCTGCAGGACTTAATCTTGAGTAGTGATAACGTAACTCAGGTAGGTGGACACCACAAAGGACTTGCTGGACAAAGATCTCTATGGCAACTGAGGTGCCGGATAAACCTGGACCAGAATATAATGAGTTGCAGTAGGATGTAGTACCAAGCTCCATCATGATAATAGTTTGATAGTGTAAAGTAGAGAATGGAGCTGGGGAGCAACACAGTGCAAGGGAAGGTGTTGGAGTAAGATCGAACTGTCAAACTGGATGATGAAACACCGCTGACACAAGTGTGTCCAATGGAGAATATAGTGGGGACCACGAACCTGCGGCTGGTGGTTGTCTCACAGACAAAATGCAAAGTCAAACAAAAGGCAAATGGTCGGTCCAGACTGCAAGATACATAGTCAGGGTCCCAAGCAGAAGATCTATGTAGGCAGCGATCAGGGGTAGTCAGGTCACAGGCAGAGGTCAAAACCATACTTACCCACTTTCTTCAGCTCTCTTCCGGGAGCCTGCCAGGTGAGGGGGCGGGGCACCCAAAAGCGCGTCATTTTGGCCCCGCCCCTGTGACGGCATGACACAAACGCGTCATTTGACAGCGGGGGGTGGGGCCAAACGCTGCGATTCACCGGGAATCGTGGCGTTTGGGACCTAATTCTGCCCACTTCACTAGGAAGTGGTGCACTTCCTAGTGAAGTGGGCAAAATTCGGGAGATTGCCACACTCACCCGGGAGTCCAGGAGACTCTCGCAAAATGCAGGAGTCTCCCGGACATTCCGGGAGAGTTGGCAAGTATGGTCAAAACCGACTATCAGACAGGAGCACGGAGAAGCAAGCGGGTGTACGCTATAACCGGCAAAGGCTCAGTGAAACTGACAGGTATTTAAATCAGTAGTAGCCAATCAGGGCAGGTGTCAGATTGAGCTGCAGGTCAGTGGAGGTCATGTGATCACACTCAGGCTGACAACAACACTGCAGCAGCCAAAATAAAACAGCAGTTATCAGCTGTTCCTAACAGCAGCACAGGAGAAGTCTTGTAGGCGGGAGTGAGAGGTGGTTACCAGAGACGAGACCAGGTGCAGATCAGAGGTAGATCTAAGAGGGCGGCAGGGAGAGTATATGAGATGTATGAAGGGGTGATGTTGTTGAGGGCTCTGTAGATAAGGGTGAGTAATTTGAATTGGATTCTGGAGGATGTGGAGCGGTGAGAGATGAAGATCAGTCTTGCAGCAGCATTTAGGATGGATTGAAGTGTAGCTATATGGGTGTCAGGAATGCCAGATACCAGAAGGTTGCAATAGTCAAGACGGGAGATGATGAGAGAATGGATAAGAGGTTTGGTAGCATGTTGAGTAAGTAAAGGGCGTATTCTGCCAATGTTTTTAAGGTGGAATCAACAGGACTGGGAGAGAGTCTGGATGTGAGGAATAAAGCAGAGGGTGGAGTCAAGTGTGACACCAAGGCTGCCTGCGGGCTTGGGAGACTGAGGAAATTGTGGTGTTATTGACAGTGAGGGAGATTTGAGGACAGGTGTGACTATGGCAGGAAGGAAGAGAATACGCTCTGTTTTGGACATATTGAACTTCAGGTAGCATTCATGCGGAGATAACAGAATCACAGTTGGTTACATGAGATAGTACAGAAGTGGAGAGGTCAGAGATATAGATTTAGGTGTCACCAGCGTAGAGGTGGTACTGGAGGCCGACTTATCGAATTAGTGCCCCAAGAGGTGTTTAATGAAAAAAGTAAAGGGCCAAGAACAGAGCCTTGTGGGATCACAACAGATAATGGGAGTGGAGGGGAGGATGTGCCAGAGGTAGAAACACTAAAGGAGCCGTTTGATAGGTAGGAAGTGAACCAGGAAAGAACTGTGTCACAAAGGCCAATGGCGTGAAGGGTGTGTAGGAGAAGAGGGTGATCAACAGTGCAGCAGAGAGGTCCAGGAGAATGAGCTTGGAGAAATGACCCTTAGACTTTAGTGAGAGCAGTTTCAGTGGAATGTTGTGGACGGAAGCCTGATTGCAGAGAGACGAGAATGGAATGTAAGGTGTCCATATCTGGTGATGACACTAAGCTCTGTAGGATATTAGTGGTGTGGAGTAGGGATCAGTATTAGTCCCATCCTTTATTAGTAATGACCCTGTAGATGACCTGGAATGTAAGGTGTCCATATCTGGTGGTGACACTAAGCTCTGTAAGATATTAGTGGTGTGGAGTAGGGATCAGTATTAGTCCCATCCTTTATTAGTAATGACCCTGTAGATGACCTGGAATGTAAGGTGTCCATATCTGGTGGTGACACTATAGCTCTGTAGGATATTAGTGGTGTAGAGTAGGGATCAGTCTTAGTCCCTGTCCTTTATTAGTAATGACCCTGTAGATGACCTGGAATGTAAGGTGTCCATATCTGGTGGTGACACTAAGCTATGTAGGATATTAGTGGTGTAGAGTAGGGATCAGTATTAGTCCCATCCTTTATTAGTAATGACCCTGTAGATGGCCTGGAATGTAAGGTGTCCATATCTGGTGATGACACTATAGCTCTGTAGGATATTAGTGGTGTGGAGTAGGGATCAGTATTAGTCCCATCCTTTATTAGTAATGACCCTGTATATGGCCTGGAATGTAAGGTGCCCATATCTGGTGGTGACACTATAGCTCTGTAGGATATTAGTGGTGTAGAGTAGGGATCAGTATTAGTCCCTGTCCTTTATTAGTAATGACCCTGTAGATGACCTGGAATGTAAGGTGTCCATATCTACTGATCACACTATAGCTCTGTAGGATATTAGTGCTGTACAGTAGGGATCAGTATTAGTCCCATCCTTTATTAGTAATGACCCTGTAGATGGCCTGGAATGTAAGGTGTCCATATCTGGTGGTGACACTAAGCTACGTAGGATATTAGTGGTGTAGAATAGGGATCAGTATTAGTCCCATGTTGCCTAATAGTTGAATCAACAGCCAACAGCCAATTTGTGAGTGACTCTCCCTATATCATCGGGATCTCCTAAGCCACCTTACCTGCCTGCAGCCCAGTCGGGGTCTAGCCCCCGAAACGTTGGGAGCTGGAGCCACCTGCATCTGGGCCACTTGGAGATGCCTGCTTGCCTGGCATACGTTTGTCTGGCCTGATGATGCCCACTCGCCCACCTGACACCTGGGCGTGGATGTCCACGGCTATCTGTGACACACACTCTCCCACTGTCCACATCAACCCACACCACATGGGACGCATTACACGGGAAACAGCGTTTTTGCCTGGCCACAGCCAGGTTGAAGGATGTGTCCTACAGCGGCGACCCGCCCCAGCCTATATTAACCGCCAACTGTCTCCGTTAACCTGAGCGGTTCTTCGGCAAGCCAACCGGCTTCAACAAAGCGAACCTCCTCCTTCCAGCAAAATGGCTAAACTGCCACAACAGCTGCATTTCTGGCAAGAAGAACCTCTGTACACCTGTCTGTGACTCAGGAGAGCCCCGGAGCTGTCGCTTTTGGGGACCTACAACCTGAAGCCTTTACTTGCCAGCAGCAGCGTACGTTCCACTACAGGGTTCTAGTGGAACGTACAGATTCCTTAGATTGTACGCTCCTTTGAGCAGGGTCTTCTCTCCTCCTGTCTTCACCACCTTTAACTCTGCTCTCCAGCTACCCAGCCTTCCTCCTCGAGGACCCTCTTACCCCAGGTGGTCTCCCTCTCTTCCGTGCCCTCCTTCCTAGGTGCCGTTGTTGGCGGACCTTCCCCTCTCTCCTCCCCCACCTCTCTAGCTGTGCCTTGAGCTCACTGAGTTACTGTGCTTATTGTTTACTGTACTGTGCTGTCTCACCTCGTATTGTAATTTCGTATATCCCTGTACGGTGCTACGGACACCTAGTGGCGCCCTATAAATAAAAAATAATAATAATAATAATAATAATAATAATAATACAGGAGGATTACTCAACATTGTGCAGCCTTCCACTGCCTGGGAACGTTATTCTGCGCTGAGCCTCCTATTACCAGGTTAGTGATCTGAGGCTGACTATCTCTCTACCCTCTGCTACTTAATACCTGTTGTCTTGTGAGGCCTGATGTATTTACGATCTACACAGCCTTTCATTGTTGCTGGCTGACTCTCACAGTTCTCTCACAAGTGAGGCTGTGCTGCCATCTGGTGGTTGAACTGTATTATTACACCTGCTCTAACCCAATGCTTTGGGCTATTTTGGTTAGTTTTGTCCTTGTGTTATTTTTTCACTTTTGGTGTTCCCTGAAGGCGGTGGTGAGAAGAGTGGCTATCCAGACTAGGGCTAGACCGAAGCGGGCTAATGCCCATTACCAAAACGAGCTGAAGACCAAGCTTCTAACACTTGAATCCCAGAACAAATCCCGCCCATCCACGGAACATAAGAGTGAATTAACTCAGGTGAGGACTCAACTGCAGAAGCTGTTTGTGACTCGCACTCAATTAGCTCTTAACAGACTACGACAAAAATTCATAATTTCCCTTCTTATTTACTGTAGCCATCTCCTCACCGGTCTCCCCTTAGATCTATAATTAACGCTGCCGTGGGACTCATCTTCCTCTCCCTTGGCTGGCTGGGACCTGTAGTTCCACAAACTAAAATAGAGTTTACTCTATTATTAACCACTTTATAACCCCACACCCACCAGCCAGGGGTGTGTGAAGAGCCCTTGTGCTTTTAGCACAGGGCTGGGAGCCCCTTGCGGATCATAACATGACTATTGAGCAATTAAACATCACTGCTTGAAGATTCTTCCTGACGCCTACTACCTGCTGTATCCTGTGACCAAGAGATAGGAGCTTACACTCTAATACATTCCCCGGCTGTGTCTCTGTGTCAACGCTCTGCCCGCTACCCAGCAGTCCTGACCCCATAGTAAGCGGTCAGGAGGTACCAGCCAGCCCACAGCAAAGAGGCGCTGCAGCAGCTATACCAGCTACCCCAGAAGTAAGCGGTTCTAGGCACTGTGGGGGCAGCGAGATTCTCCTACAACTATTGTGCAGTTGGTATTCACAGTCTGTGAGTGTCTCGTGACACCAGTAGGAGGTGCCAGTAACAGTCGGTTACTGATGGTGATTAAGACACCCAGATAAACTGCAGGAAGAACGTCCCTTCTTCTCTCTTCAACCAACAGACAGGGGGACAGAGTGCGCCCGTTCGGTTACATGTTTTACTTACATTTATCCCTGGAGCACTACAGGTGTCAACGGGCCCTGGGTGTCAGGGCATGCTGGCGCTTATGGTTCCCCAAGTGCAGGCATGCCCTTGGAGCAATGAGGATGCTGGTGGTTGTAGTACTACAAGCACCAGCAAGCCCAAACATTTAATGGCAGACTGGGCATGCTGGGACCTGTAGTGCACTAGGTACAAAATGGATTTATACATTTAATAAATTAACACTGTCTCACTCCCACCACCCCAGGGGCGGGAAGAGCCCTGGTGCGAGCAGCACAGGGCTGGTTAAACTTAACGGGATTGGCTGCATTTTATTTGTGGATTAATCTTGAAGAAAACAAAGTTATTTTATAACAGGGGCACTAAGGTTATGTACAGTTTCCTCCCATTCCCTGTGACAGACAGCTGTATTACACGTTTGGTTTGCCGTTCGTCTTCCTATTTATGACTATATAATTGGTCTCTGTTAGTATGAATTATAGGAGGTAAATTTAGGAGTAATTAGTTATTTCCTATATCAGTTATGAGGCAGTCTCAGACCACATGTTCCCTGTGTGTGGATGGCAGACCCCCTCGTAGCTGGAGCCCTGGCGTCGTGTGAGGCATCAAGAGTTACTATAGTTGTCCAGACATAGCTCACGCCAGAGGCCTTTGAAGGTTACTTCAATCTAGAGATGCTCAGGCTCGGTTCCTAGAGAACCGAACGCACCCGAACTTAGGGGATCCAAGTACTTGCGCGTGCCCCTGGAATTAAAAATGAGGCAAAATGTCATTGTTACGTCGTCGGATCTCGGATCTCACGATTTTTGGATTCTTTTTTAAGAGCCAACATAGGGGTGGGTGGGAGGACCCAAGGACAATTCCATCTTGCACCATTTTCCTTTTCTGCCACTGCTGTGTGCCAATGTTTCCTAGATGTGCTAGGAACTGCCGTGTGTTTGAGTCATTGCTCTGTCGCTTACCATCCAGCCAGGGCGCTGCAGTATTTGTCCGAACGTGTATGAAAATAATATTGTGACCTGTGAGGTGGTCAAAATTGACTGCAAATGGCTAGAAATTAGTATTATTAAGGTTAATAATAATGTAGGAACAAAAAAAGAGCAAAAATGTGTGATTTTAGCATATTTTAGGATTCTTCCTAAAAAATTCAAAACCAAAACACAAAGCTAATCCAGATCCAAAACCAAAACCAGTTCATGGAGGTCAGTGAGCATCTCTACGTCAATCAATAGTTCATGAAAAGATTAAAGAAACAAACAGCCATCTTACCAGAGTATGTTTTACATCTCAGCAGCTTCCACCCACAAAGGTACCTGTGGAGATAATAACAGATTGTTATACACATCAGATGTTCAGCTTGTGCACAATGTAGTAATATTCACATAAGCTGATGCCGAGAACCTCGAAGGATGTGGGGATAGAAGAGGATCTCACAGTCTCATCTTATATCTCCAAGAAGTCCTTAATTCCACGAATAGCTGGTACACTCGTTATCATTCATGTTCATAATTAAAAAGATGATTTTTTGGCAAAAGCTAACTTTTGTTATACAAGCTGCCATCCTGCTAGAGACAGGACGTCGTTCAATCACAAGATGCTACAATGAAACTCCTGTCTTTTATTTCTGATATACGTTGTTCCATACAGTAGAATAATTTATCAAAGTTAATATATATTCTTAACCAAAGAATTAATTGACTGGATACAAATGCCAAATAAAAAAAATAAAATACATTTTCTTTAATGTTCCTCTACCTTTTAACAGGATTAAAAGGTCTTCTATGTACTCAGGATAAAAATATGTGTTGGTTCAAGGCCTGAATCATTAAGGAACTTAGCAAAGAATTTGAGTAAGTTTTGTGGACAAAACCATGTTGTAATGGAAGGGGTGTAAATTAGTTTATTATTTTGGCAGATTCAATAGATATGTTTAAGAAAGGGTTAGACAAGTTTTTAGCGGAAAAGTGTATCCAGGGATACGACCGTTAATTAAAATAAAGGATAGTAGTGGATATAGGGTAAAAATTGGATTGCAACAAATTTCCTCTAACATGGCAATGCTGCTTCAGAAATCAGTACATTTCCAATACAAAAATCAGTACATTTGCAATTCTATATACCGGCACACTGCACCACTAATTGAAATAAATTTATACAAGTTATTTCTAAGTGATCCAACCACAAATGAACATATAAAGATGTGAATGCTGGGGGAGACTCTGATTGGGAGTGGTAGGGAACTCTACAAGTCGGAGCAGCACGGGAGAAGTCTTGTAGACAGAAGTGAGAGGAGATTATCAGAGAGGTGGTGGGATGGCGGTCAGAATACTTATGAATCTATAATAGTGTAATTTGCACTTGTGACAGCAAACTATCATTAAACTTCTACCATCATATATACATTAGCCCATCATGCTATAGCAATATCAGATTTCCCTATTTTCAAATACTCAGTGTAGTAAAGTACAAAGTTCTTTTGTGGCTGATGTGATATTTCTCTTGTATAAGTGATCTTCTTTTCTCCCTAATAAACCATATAAAAAATTAAACAAAAAACATCATAGTGCAACCTGTACATACTGAATCTTACAAATAATTCATCGTTTTTCTCTTAATCCAGAAAACAGCCAAGTTTGCTTGTCCAGATATATGGGTGGTGGGAATTCTCTGTTATTGATGATGAACACTGATCAAAATTAAAACATATTGTTTATTATCAGACAATAGTTGGATAAAAGCATTAAAACAAGTCAAACTTCCAATTCCGCATATATTCTCCAATCCCCATGTTTATGCACTCTTACCCCCGCCTGATGAAGCACAGACACGTAGAGTGACCACTCCTCTGCAGAGTGAGATATAAGACACCGGCAACTTGGCTCCGCAGCCTACGGGTCCACTGAGTAACTTCCACCGGGTGTTGGATCCCCAACTGCCATCACGTTCCAATTAAAATCTTTGTCCAGGCACTTATGTATCTATGTTTGATGTTCTGTGCTGGGGAAGGGTTAATGTTTATTCTGTGGCTGTACAGACTCAAGAGCTACAACATACCAATCTCACCTGTAGGGGAGACTGAGCAGCTTCAAAGGCTCTCTGGGGTGAGATATGGCTGGGTATGGGAGTGGGTTTTGGCACCTGAACAGATGCTAAGAAGCTGTTCCCAGCGTGTGATCAACCACATATTCATAAATAACATGATGAAGAGCAGCCCATACGTGGAATAAAGCTGTCTGTCAGGCCGGGGTTGTGAGGAAACGAGTATCATCTAATACACTGGACCTATTGATGTTTGGTATTTGGAGACTTGTAAACTTGTATTGGATTTATTAATAATACAATTGGGTTTGTGTCACACTCCCCAGGAAATTTATGTTACATTTTAGCATTGGGTATTAAACAGACAAGATGCAATTTGTGGTTGTAAACAGAATGACAGGCTTCCCCTGGAGACCAAACCCCCCCTGTGAGGGAAAAGGTGACAAAGTGTCTTTAAAAAAATGAAATCACTTCCAAGAGTTTGTTTGTCTTTTGGGAAATCAACATTGATTAGCTGTCCATCTTCCAAGCCCTTTCCCCTTGCATAGATGAAACAACTCATATGTATGTTTATACTCTGAATTTTCTCCTTTTATTTTATCTGTTTGCTGTATTTTTTGTCATCTTTAATTAATTGTATTACCTGTAAGCATTGTACTTTTTGTATATTAAATCTAAAAATGTAATAAGTGCTGTTCTTATTGCTCTAAACAAATTCACTGCCTGCTTAGAAGAGATTAATTGCTTGGCTGTGTTAACCCTTTAAATTCCAGTGTTGGAAGTGTTAACTCTTTTAGCTACCAGAGCGCAGAGTGTGCGCAGTTGGGTAATTGAGTCTTAGGTTTGCTATGCGCCTTATATGTAGCTGGTGGCAGATGTAGAGAGGTGTGGAAGTGTGAGCCTGTGTGGGGGGAAAGGATCAGTTAGATCGGTAGCCTAAAGGATAGGTGAGCGTGATATTGAGACAAGAGTCCTTTGTGTTCCCTTACAGTAAACTTCCCAAATCTTGAGTGCGCAGAGGGCAGTTAGTGCCAGGTAAAGGTAGTTAGGAACGGTTAGGAACGGTTTCTGGACAAAATAGATGTGATATTGTAAGAGACTTACCTGTCCCCGTTTCTGCTCCCGTTCTACTGCCGAGTGCGCTACCCGGCTTCCAGGTATCGGCTCTTGGCAGTGTGATCATGTGACTGCCAAGGCGGGGAATTCAAATCCCCTTGCTAATTAGATCCTGTGTCAGAGCAACAGTTCCTGTCAGTGTCTGACTCAGCTCTCTGTTCCCAGCATTCAGTCTGCTCCTGTGTATTCTTTGCTTGTGTTTCAGTTCTCCAGTGTATGACCAGGCTTCCTGACTACGTTCTTTGGATCTTCCTTCGGTACACTGTATTCTGAGTATTTTGTCATTTGACCTTGGCTTCTCTCCTGACTCCGGCTTCTCAGTTCTCCCTTGTATTGCGCAGCCCAATTGTGTACCAGACCCGGCTATTCTGACATCGGTTTGGATTCTCCCTCTAAGCTGCATCACCTGATGTGCTCCGTCCTCTGACAACTTGCTCCTTCCTACCTCAGCCTCTCCACCTTATCTCCTTTCACGTCAGGGGGCTTCCCCGGGGACCTCAACCTGCGAACCTCCAACAGCAAAGCCCATACCACCTTGCGGCGGTTCTTGGGGAAGTTCGTTAGACTCCACACCTTAGAGAAAACCTGTGTAAATCCTGACTGATTGGGTTATTACTCCTGTGGGCATAACAGTTTGCTCTGACCTAAAATGGACGGCTCCGGTAATCATGCTCTTCTAGAACACCTCGCCAGAACCAAACCCAGCTTTTAGAACTTTTCCAGGGTCTTTCCACCCGTCTAGACACGCTTCAGAATACTTTGGCGTCTCAAGCTACTACTTCAGCCTCTGTTCCTCCTACCCAGAATCTGGTAACCCCTTCCACTTCTGCTAGTCAATTCCAGATACCGAACCCCCCAAAATTTGATGGAGATCCTAAGGCTTGTTGGGGGTTCTTAAACCAATGTGTCATACAGTTTGAGCTTCAACCAGGGAATTATGGAAAAACTAAAGTGGCATACATCATTTCTCTCTTGTCGGGTCAGGCTTTGGCCTGGACCTCTCCTGTATGGGAGCGCAACAGCCCAATGTTGCATAATAGCTCCACATTTTTGGTGACATTTAGTAGAGTTTTTGATGAACCAGGTCGCTTGTCCAGTGCTGTCTCCAGTATATCATGCCTTTGCCAAGGGTCTCCTCCCCTGGGCCAATGTGCCATTCAATTTTGTTCTCTCGCTTCTGAGCTTCACTGGAGTAATGAAGCCTTAGTCGTTATATTTTGGCAAGGTCTTTCTGACCGAATAAAAGATGAACTAGCTGTTCAGGAGTTACCTATTTCTCAGGATGACCACATCTCCCACTGCAACCAAATCGATATTCGTTTACGGGCGTGAAATCAGTAAAGGAAACGTTTCCGTCGGTCTGCCACTTGTTTGGCTTCTTGTTTCCGAAATCCCATCCTTCCCACTGAAGAGCCAATGCAACTGGGCCGGTCCTGTCTCTCTCCAGAGGAAAGGGAGATACATTTCAAAAATAGCTAATGGTTGTATTGTTCAGATCATGTCTTGTGTAATTGCCCTAAATGGCTGGGAAAAGGCAAAGCCTAACTGGCTCTGGAGTGGTTAGGTTTGGCTCTGCATCCGATTCTAACTTTTCTATCAAAGTAATTCTCTGGCACTCTAAGGGTCAGGCTCAGCTTTCAGCCCTTATCGATTTGGGTGCAGCTGGGAACTTTCTTTCAGCACTCATAGTAGCAAGACTCTCCTTACCAACCATCTTGCTGGACAGCAAATTGCCATAATTGTCATAGATGGTAAAAAGATTGTTGGTGAATCTACCCGGGAAAGCACCACTCCTTAAACCTTACAAATTGGACCCTTCATAAAGAGTCCATATTTCTTCTCGTTATCCCCAAAGCTGTAAACCCCCTAGTCTTGGGATTACCCTGGCTCAGGGTCCACTCTCTGATACTGGATTGGCATTCGGCACACATTCTTTCCTGGGGATCTGACTGTGATCTCTGCTGTCTGTAAAAGGTTCCATTGCTCAAAAGATATCTTCCTCCTACTCCCTCAGAGCCATTAGACAATGCCCCTTAGTACACCTCCTACGCAGATGTTTTCTCAGAACAACAGGCTTCTACGTTGCCACCTCACCGAGCTTGGGACTGTGGTATTGAGCTGCTTCCTGTTAAGGTGCCACCTAGGGGAAGTGTCTACCCTCTATCAAAACCAAAGACTCAGGCCATGACTTCTTATATTGAGGATAATCTACAACTAGGCTCCACTGGCGCCAGGTTTTTTTTGCAAAAAAAAAATGGTGGTCTCTGTCCTAAACATAGACTAGACATAGAGGGTCTTGACGCCATTATGGTAAAAAACAAATACCCTTTACTTTTGATATCAGAATTATTTGACCGGCCAGTGAAGCTTCAGTGTTCAGTGAAGGCAGATGAATGGAAAATGGCTTTCAATACCCAAGACAGGAATTTTGAGTATTTAGTCATGCCCTTTGGGCTCTGTAATGCACCTGTCGTTTTCAAAACTTCATGAATTCAATTTTCCATGAGATACTTTATTAATTTGTAATTATTTATTTCAATGACATCCTTATATTCTCCCACGACCTGTCCTCTCACCAGCACCACGTCTCCACAGTACCTGATAGGCTTCATCAGCGCCAGTTATATTGTAAACTGGAAAAGTGCCTCTTTGAGAAGATTCCTTCTCTAGGTTATGTGATCTCTGGTTCCGGGGTCCAGATGGATCCAGGGAAGCTCAAGGTCATACTAGATTGGCCCCAACCAGTTGGACTCAAGACAGTACAACGATTGTTAGGCTTTTCCAATTATTATCGGCAATTCATCAAGGGTTTTCTTCCCTCGTGGCCCCATTACTGGCCTGACTGGTAAATCATGTAATCCCAAGTTTTGGACTATCGGAGCACTTGAAGTCTTCAAGCAACTCTAAAGGTCCTTTACCTCTGCGCCCATTCTTCAGCAACCAAATACCTCTCTCTCCTTCTTCCTAGATGTGGATGCTTCATTTTTAGGGGTGGGAGCCGTCCTGTCAGAGATCTTCCACTGGTAAACTTTGTCCTTGTGGTTTTTCTTGTGAAAGCTTTCCCCAGCAGAGAAGAACTATGGCATCGGGGACGAACAGCTTCTCACCATCAAATTAGCTCTGGAGAGATGGAGACATTTACTAGAGGGTGCTTTATATCCTGTGACCATCTACACCAACCACAAGAATCTTTTATAGTTACAACCCGCCTCTTGTTTGATTCCATGACAGGCTAGATGCCAAGCCATAGCGACAGTTCCTGTCAGCGTCTGACCCAGCTCTCTGTTCAGTCTGCTCCTGTGTATCCTGTGCTTGTGTTTCAGTTCTCCAGTGTATGGCCAGGCTTCCTGATTACGCTCTTTGGATCTTCCTTCGGTACCGTGTATTCTGAGTATTTTGGCATTTCACCTTAGCTTCTCTCCTGATTCCGGCTACTTCATTTGTCCTTTAACTGCGCAACCCGATTGTGTACCAGATCCGGCTATCCTGACATTGGTTCGGATTCTTCCTCTGGCACCTTTCCACTGCAGCCTCTCCACCTTATCGCCTTTCACGTCAGGGGTTTTCCTTGGGGACCGCGACCTGCGAACCTCCGGAAGCAAAGCCCATACCACCTTGCGGCGGTTCTTGGTGAAGACCGGGGGGTTTGTTAGGCTCCACACTCTAGAGAAAGTCTACGTAAATCTTGACTGATCGGGTTATTACTCCCGTGGGCGTAACAGATATATTGTTTGACTGTTTGATTATTTCATAAGTTATTAGATCAGGGAGCTGACAGAGGCTGCTATCCCTGACACTATGTGATAAGGAATAAAAAATAAACTGTTTATGGGGCGTGGCCTGGCACCTACGATGGCTGCACGCTTTTTGTAAGAGCTCCGTGAGGCTCGGAATTGTTGCTGAAATTAGCAACACCAGGTGCCAGTGGGTCGACACCAGCTCACTCCCACGATACAGGGGAATATATTCCTTGCGGCTCAAGGGGTATATGAAGGAGCGGGCTGGCAAATTTCAGCCCGGGGGGGCGCACAGGAGGCCGCATCGCTTGTCATGTGATACGTCCGCCTATGCGCTGACGCGGCTGCATCGCGTGTCATGTGATGCCGCCGGTAATATTCAGGTGATATTGCATCCACGGGGGTGGAGGGTGGCCCAAAAAGCGGTTAGACTGAGTGGCCCAGCCCGCCCCTGTGTATATGAGCGTCCACAGACACATAACAGCGGAGCAGTGGAGAGATTTGTGCCCAGGCGCCATCTTGGCGTGACTTACTATAGAGACTGGACTCTTTCATTAACTGTAAAGAGGCCACCTAAACGAGCTAAGAACCATCAACCAGCTGTCGGGGGGGGGGGAGGGGAACAGCCTCCGTCTGGCACCAGATCTCCAAGACCCTCACTTCTGGTCGGCACCCATTCCAAACGTCCCTGTCTCCAACCCCCACACTGCTGACCCTGCACTGGGAGAGCGCAGCCCCCTTGTAAGTGGGTGAAAGTGGGGAACGCAATCTTGTCCCCAGCTCCAGATAGCAGATAACAGCAGATAACAGGCTGGACATTGGAAACATAGGGAAGTGGGACACGGAACCCTGCTGTAGACCATAACTGCTCTGCTGAGGTGTGAGAGCTGTGGGAAGACCTGTGGGGATTATCTGACGGTACCTGCAGTTTCTCCATAAAAGTTTCTTCACAAAAGTTGATTATTTAGATAACTCCTCTCTGTGTCTGTAACTTCGGTAGTTTACAGGCACATTTTCGCCATCTTGTGGTCAAATTTCATAACTACAAGCAAGACACAAATAATAGGTATTTGATACCACCCAGTGGTCACTTTGATATTTGCAAGTTGAAATTGCTTGGTTTTAATCTGACCACTATCCAAAAGACATCATCATCATAAGTTCGGAGAGGAGGTGGAATAGAAAAGAATATTTTACCAAGCACCATCCTCACAAAGTCAGTGAACCAGTTAAAAACCTGTACTGTTCAAAGCCTTCTAAACTGCAAGTACACTAGATCTATACACAACTGTTTGGAAGAGCGTCCGGAGCTGCATAAGAGTCATAAGAATTCCTAGGAAATTTATCACGGGACATTTGAGTAATAACTGTCCTTTTTACTTATCTCTCTCGTCACTAACTATGTCTACCTAGCCCACTTGGGTTTGTCCCCTGTCCGTTTGGTGTATACTCAACTCCGGCAAGGGTTTTCCCCAGAGATTCTGCACTCAACATGAATAAACCTGCGGGTAGGGGCCGCAGAGGCACAACAGGAGGAATTACACAGCACTTCTCCCGTCAAGACAAGACCTCCACTTCTTCTCCTCCCCGCTCACCTCAGGGAGGTCATAACGACCAAGATCCTCAGACCACCACAACCCCCTCCACCAAGATGGACTTTGCTGAATTACGAAATTTAATTGTGGAGCGTAGTAATGCGTTTTCTGTGGACCTTCAGAAAGCAATAGAGGATCTTAAATTAGAGATGGTCCAAAAGGACCTTGGTTCTTGAAAATAAGATGGAGTCATCGCTGAAATTCCAAAACGACGCATCACAGGACTTGGACTTTTTACTAAAAGAAAATGACTTCCTGAGGGATCCTTGATCTGTGTATTTGCCGCTCCTATTCAGGAGGATTGAAATGTCAATAATTTCCTCCTTACATATATTTATTGTTGATTATGTCTTGTTGATTTCTCATCACCTTAGCTGCAGAGTTTAATGGTTACCTACTATGCTGTTGTTTAATTTTATTACTTTACACATAGATGGGCGGGGGACTCTTCCTGTCCTCTTAGCCGCACACTCACCTATTTTGGGAATTATTTACTGTTTATATTGAGGTTCAAAACGTAAACGCATTCCCGCACCCTGTGCCTTGTCATAGAGTATTGTGTAGGCATAGTTTGCCTAGTTCTTAGCTTATTTCGTTTTTTAGGCAGGAACCTAGTAGGTTTCTCCTCTGCCTGTGAGACTTGAACCCTTCCCTTTCTCCCCCAGATACTCTTATTTTACCCTACCTCTGTTTTCCCATCCCTTCTCTCCCACACCACCCTTTCTACCCTCTTACCTTTTCGGTTTTGCAGCCTAGCAGTTTGCTTTTATATATTGGGTGCCCCTCTCTAGAACATCGATCATCTCTATCACCACGCTCTCCCTTAAAGTTAAAGGGATAAACACCCATCAGAAACGCTTTATGTTATTCCACACACTACACAAACTTAATGGTGATATCATTTTTTTGCAGGAGACTCACTTCAAGGCTGGCGGCCATCCCTCCTTGTCCTCCAGAAGATACTCCAATGTCTATTACTCCTCTCACTCTTCAAAGGAAAACGGAGTTGTTGTTCTTCTCCGCAACTCAGTCCCTCTTGTTGTGTCAGCAGTCAAGGACGACCCTGAAGGCCGATTTCTCATTCTGACGGGAAAGATTGGCCATCTTGATATAACTTTGGCCAATATCTATGCTCCCAATACAGGTCAGACGTCTTTTTTCACACATTTTATCTCTGAGTTACACCAATTCCGTAAGGGTTTGCTCCTTTTAGGGGGTGATTTCAATACTGTCATGTCCCCCCACTTAGATAGATCAACCTCTAGGCACTCCTCCCCCATCTTCACATACAAAAAATTTGCAAAAACAAATGACTGAGGCCGGCTTATTATATATATGGTGAGCATTGTACCCCACCTCTAGAGATTTACTCTTTTCCCCACCAATCATACTCCCGGATAGATATGTTTATGGGATGTGCAAACTTCTTCCAACATATAAAGAAGGCCGATATTGTCTCTAATACTTGGTCAGACCATTCCATATTATCACTTTCGATTGACCTTCTGCAGAGCCCACGGGGCAGAACCTCTTGGAGATTGAATGAGACTCTTCTTAAACTCCCGAGGTTTAAAGATCTTATTGCCGCCTCTATCACAAATAATTTTGAAATCAACTCTAATACATAGGTACAGACCTCCACAATTTGGGAAGCACACAAGGTGGTTATTAGGGGTGAAATCATTCAGTTTGTCTCCCGCAGAAAAAAAGAACGTAGCGAGACTCTTAATAAACTAACCCTTCAACTTAAGGATCTAGAAACACTGCACAAGGAATCTAACGCCTACTCATTAATGCAAAAGATACAAAAGACTAGGGGTGAAATCCAGTCGATCCTGACAGAAAAAACTGAGCGTCAGCTTAGGTGGCTTAACCAAACTTTTTTTGAAAAAGGCAATAAGGTCGATACTCTCCTGGCTAGGAGATTAAGGGTTAAGTGGGCCTCTCAATTAATCAATACAATTAGAAGCAAAAAAGGGAATTTGACTTATGATCCTAAGATCATAAACAAAACTTTTCATAGCTACTATGAAAGATTGCACAACCTCCATAAGGAACAAACCTCCCTGAGAGCTTCCCCCCAAGATATCAACTCATATCTAGATAAATGCTCACTTCCCACATTATCTTCCCATCCGGCCTCTACTCTTAACTAAGCCATTTCTGATGAAGAAGTAACTCTGGCATTAAAATCACAAAAGAACTCTAAAGCCCCTGGCCCCGACGGTTTTATGATGTTATACTATAAGACATTCTCTAAAGAATTGGTGTCTCAGTTGACCCAGCTGTTCAACCATATTTTTGATGGGGGAAAATTCCATGCTGATTCCAGTCGTTCTACCATAGTAGTGATTCCAAAACCAAACAAAGACCCAACATGCTGTTCCAGCTACCGCCCTATCTCACTAATTAATGCCGATATTAAACTCTTTGCTAAAATATTGGCAAACCGTTTAAATGCCTATATGCCAACTCTAGTTTTTCCGGAACAGGTGGGCTTTGTCTCCTCTAGACAGGCCCTAGATAATACTAGACGCACAATAGACATTATCGCCCACGGTAATCAAAACAAGATCCCATTAGTTGTTCTGGCTTTAGATGCTGAAAAGGCCTTCGATAGGCTCTCATGGCCCTTCATGTTTCATACACTAAACCACTTTGGGCTCAATGGGGCTTTTCTATCGGCCATTCAGGTCCTATATCACCGCCCTTCCTCTTCGGTGCTGACTAATAGGCTCCTGTCGCATGCTTTCTCCCTAAGCAATGGAACCAGACAGGGGTGTCCTCTGTCTCCTTTACTGTATGCCTTGTGCATCGAGCCATTGGCTGCTGCCATTAGACGTAATCCAGATATCATATTAGGGATTAGAATAGGACCCTGCCACTTTAAAATCTCGTTATTTGCCGATGACGTCCTGCTAACACTTTCCAATCCTCTCATCTCGCTTTCAAACTTGCTTGAAGAATTTAAGGAATGTGGATTATGGATAATTCTAAGTCAGAGGCTCTTTCACTTCAAGTTTCCAGCATCACTAAAAACATACTTGAATCTTCATTTAGATTTCAATGGCGCCCCAAGGCGTTACGTTATTTAGGGGTTCAGATTACGAAAGAATATAAGCAATTGTTTCAAGCTAACTATACCCCCCTTATTGAATCAATAAAAAGAGATCTTATTAAATGGGATTCGCTCTTTATCTCCTGGTTCGGTAGGATTAGTGTTAGTGAACGTTTTACCTAGAGTCTTATATTTGTTCCAGACACTACCTGTATCAATCCCAGGCACTTTTCTAGCGAACTTACAATCAATATGTGGCAAATTTATTTGTCAAGGGAAAAAGTCGAGACTTAAACGATCTTGTCTAGCTAAATCCACTCACTCGGGGGGGGGGGGGGGGGGGGGGGGGGGGGGGTATGGACTCCCGCTTCTTGAGCGATACTTTCACGCAGTTAACCTTAGCCATATCATCTCCTAGCAGTCAGCCCCGGGGGTTAAGAGGTAGGTCGATCTTGAGAACGCACACACACCAGATCACAATTTGATCTTGCTCTCCTGCCTCCCCAGAAGTGAAAAGCCGGCCTCAGTCTACTTGCATCCTTCCATACAATTCACACTCAATCTGTGGGACAAACTACACAGAAGGTGGGAGCTTACCTCGTCCCCCTCTCCACTCACCCCGGCATCATCCAGACTTCCCAGCAGGAAATCTTAAATCATTCCTGCGTCCCTGGCAGGAAGTGGGTATCACTCAGCTTACCCATATTCTAGGAGAATTTGCTCCCCAGACTTTCTCAGAATTGAGAGAGAAAAAGGGCCTTCCCTCGTCCTTGCACTTTGCTTACATCCAAATTAGAGGCTTTATACAATCACTTTGCAGATCGTCTAAACTGCGTAAACCTTCACCTTTTTGAGAGGAGTTGTATGGACCGAATTGGAGCTCCAGGGTTGATATCTCTGGTTTATCACGCTTTTCTCTGCCCAGAGCCCGATCTCATTGAACCGTTTGAGGAGGCATGGCATCGGGACACTGGTAAAGTAATGGATCAGGAGGGATGGTCCAGGCTCAGACTTAGGATCTCTAAGATCTCTATCAACACCTCAATATGAGAAAACACATTTAAAGTGTACACAAGGTGGTACTTAGTGCCTATAAAACTACATATTATTTATCCTGGTACCTCAGATCTCTGTTGGAGAGGTGTCCTAGTATTTTTAATCTATGGACCCAGGTCGCTGAGTTTATATCAATAATTCTAGAAATTGAGGTATTGCCGGACCCAATGGCCATGCTGTTGTGCTGCCGGGTCAAATCCCTTAACAACCAGGGTGACAGACTCGTGCAACATATTTATGCCGCGGCATGACTGCAGATAGCGAAGGAATGGAAATCCCTTCATCCTCCGAGCCTTCAAAGCATAGTTTCCCGCACGCGGTACTTGGCCACAATGGAATATATCACCAGTTTACTTCACGACAAAATTCTAAATTGTCACAAGGTGCGGGATCCTTGGTACTCCTTCCATCAAACATCAACTCCTGCCTCTTAGAATTACAGTTATATCTACAGGGCTGAATCTCACAGAATCCCTAGAAGGCTGATGCTACATTTCCCTGCATTGTGTCTTTTCCTCACTTTTCCCTTCCCTTCTTGCCCTCCCCCCCTCTACCATTTCCCTCTCCTGCCCCCCTTCTACCCCTTTTTTTTTCTTTTTATTATTGTTCTTTTAATTAAAAGAGAAAAAGAAATAGCAACAACCAGTCGTTCCATATCAGCTGAGACTCACACTGCTCACAGCTGCATCAGGTCAAATATTTTGGTTTAATAATTTCATAAGATTAATTCACAGCGAACTCATATTTGTACACAGTTTTATGCGATATGTTGGCTTTCTACTTTGTATATTCTCATCGACCTGTTGTTAGCTGTTAGCCTACTGGCTCAGAATTTACGTTGTGTATTATTTGGAACTCATGTTTTTGTGGAAAATAAAGAGTTTAAAAAAAATATAAAAAAAATAAACTGTTTATTACGCCTTTGTCAATATTTTTATAATAAAAAAATGTAGCTGTATTTGTGAAAATTAGGGATGTGCACCGGCGACTTTTGAGGTCTCGTGTTTTGTGTTTTGGATCCGGATTTTCGTTATTTTTGAGGTTCGGATTTGTCTCGCAAAACACTTGACGAAAGGTCTCGGTTCGGATTTAAGGTATTGGATTCGGATTTTTTTTGAAAAAAACATAAAAAGTTTAAAAATCAAGTTTTTGGGCTTATTTTCACTCCTAGGCTATTATTAACCTCAATAACATTCAATAACAAGCATTTCCACTAATTTACAGTGTATTCTGAACACCTCACAATATAGTTATTAGTCCAAAACGTTGCAACAAGGTATCTTTCTGGACTGCGTAGAGGAGTGGGTCACCACAATATATATTAAAAACCCTGAACTTTTATGATTCGCACCAATAAATGTACCTGGACTGCGTAGAGGAGTGGGTCACCACAATATATATTAAAAACCCTGAACTTTTATGAATCGCACCAATAAATGTACCTGGACTGCGTAGAGGAGTGGGTCACCACAAGATATATTAAAAACCCTGAACTTTTATGATTCGCACCAATAATTGTACCTGGACTGCGTAGAGGAGTGGGTCACCACAATATCTTAAAAACCCTGAACTTTTATGATTCGCACCAATAATTGTACCTGGACTGCGTAGAGGAGTGGGTCACCACAATATCTTAAAAACCCTGAACTTTTATGATTCGCACCAATAATTGTACCTGGACTGCGTAGAGGAGTGGGTCACCACAATATCTTAAAAACCCTGAACTTTTATGATTCGCACCAATAATTGTACCTGGACTGCGTAGAGGAGTGGGTCACCACAATATCTTAAAAACCCTGAACTTTTATGATTCGCACCAATAATTGTACCTGGACTGCGTAGAGGAGTGGGTCACCACAATATCTTAAAAACCCTGGACTTTTATGATTCGCACCAATAATTGTACCTGGACTGCGTAGAGGAGTGGGTCACCACAATATCTTAAAAACCCTGAACTTTTATGATTCGCACCAATAATTGTACCTGGACTGCGTAGAGGAGTGGGTCACCACAATATCTTAAAAACCCTGAACTTTTATGATTCGCACCAATAATTGTACCTGGACTGCGTAGAGGAGTGGGTCACCACAATATCTTAAAAACCCTGAACTTTTATGATTCGCACCAATAATTGTACCTGGACTGCGTAGAGGAGTGGGTCACCACAATATCTTAAAAACCCTGAACTTTTATGATTCGCACCAATAATTGTACCTGGACTGCGTAGAGGAGTGGGTCACCACAATATCTTAAAAACCCTGAACTTTTATGATTCGCACCAATAATTGTACCTGGACTGCGTAGAGGAGTGGGTCACCACAATATATTAAAAACCCTGAACTTTTATGATTCGCACCAATAATTGTACCTGGACTGCGTAGAGGAGTGGGCACTGGGCACCACAATAAAATATATAAAAAACCTTCAACAGATCTGCATTACACTACACATACGGCTGCTCCTCCATCCTCTCCATCATATACATGTTGGAGTTTTAGCGTGTGACAACCTCTTGTTTTTGATAATGTCAGTGCATTTTGAATATTTTTCAATTTGCCCCACACCACTGAATGTACTTTATCTATGATACGCAATACGCATCTATCTATCTTGACTGCGTAGTGTGGTGGCCCCGGTACACAATTTGGTACCGAGGCCACAATATAATTAAAAAACCCTCCACGTGTCTGAATTCCACCAAACAAGTATCTGGACTGCATAGTGGGGTGGCCCCGGTACCCAATTTGATACCGGGGCCACAATACCTCCTCCAAACATGCTACAGACAATTCGTCATTGAGAGACCCCAGACAGACAGGGTCGAAGTGTTATTGTTTGACTTTGTAAACCCAAAAAAATGTCCCTGTTGCACATAGTCGTGCAATGAAGACTGACTTTTTCATTTAAAGGCACGATCTTTAAAGTGTAGTGTTTGTAAGTCTAAGTCATATTATACTTTTGGTAAAATTGGTTTATTTTGTTCCTCTTTATGGTAATTAATTAGTAATAGAATTAAAGTAGGAAATAGAATTAAATAGAATTAAAGTAGGAAATAGAGTGGTATAGAGTTGTAGTGTGGTATAGATAGAGTGGTCCACACAATATAATAATAAAACCCTCAACTGGTCTGAATTCCACCAAACAAGTATCTTGACTGCGTAGTGTGGTGGCCCCGGTACACAATTTGGTACCGAGGCCACAATATAATTAAAAAACCCTCCACGTGTCTGAATTCCACCAAACAAGTATCTGGACTGCATAGTGGGGTGGCCCCGGTACCCAATTTGATACCGGGGCCACAATACCTCCTCCAAACATGCTACAGACAATTCGTCATTGAGAGACCCCAGACAGACAGGGTCGAAGTGTTATTGTTTGACTTTGTAAACCCAAAAAAATGTCCCTGTTGCACATAGTCGTGCAATGAAGACTGACTTTTTCATTTAAAGGCACGATCTTTAAAGTGTAGTGTTTGTAAGTCTAAGTCATATTATACTTTTGGTAAAATTGGTTTATTTTGTTCCTCTTTATGGTAATTAATTAGTAATAGAATTAAAGTAGGAAATAGAATTAAATAGAATTAAAGTAGGAAATAGAGTGGTATAGAGTTGTAGTGTGGTATAGATAGAGTGGTCCACACAATATAATAATAAAACCCTCAACTGGTCTGAATTCCACCAAACAAGTATCTTGACTGCGTAGTGTGGTGGCCCCGGTACACAATTTGGTACCAAGGCCACAATATAATTAAAAAACCCTCCACGTGTCTGAATTCCACCAAACAAGTATCTGGACTGCATAGTGGGGTGGCCCCGGTACCCAATTTGATACCGGGGCCACAATACCTCCTCCAAACATGCTACAGACAATTCGTCATTGAGAGACCCCAGACAGACAGGGTCGAAGTGTTATTGTTTGACTTTGTAAACCCAAAAAAATGTCCCTGTTGCACATAGTCGTGCAATGAAGACTGACTTTTTCATTTAAAGGCACGATCTTTAAAGTGTAGTGTTTGTAAGTCTAAGTCATATTATACTTTTGGTAAAATTGGTTTATTTTGTTCCTCTTTATGGTAATTAATTAGTAATAGAATTAAAGTAGGAAATAGAATTAAATAGAATTAAAGTAGGAAATAGAGTGGTATAGAGTTGTAGTGTGGTATAGATAGAGTGGTCCACACAATATAATAATAAAACCCTCAACTGGTCTGAATTCCACCAAACAAGTATCTGGACTGCATAGTGGGGTGGCCCCGGTACCCAATTTGATACCGGGGCCACAATACCTCCTCCAAACATGCTACAGACAATTCGTCATTGAGAGACCGCAGACAGACAGGGTCGAAGTGTTATTGTTTGACTTTGTAAACCCAAAAAAATGTCCCTGTTGCACATAGTCGTGCAATGAAGACTGACTTTTTCATTTAAAGGCACGATCTTTAAAGTGTAGTGTTTGTAAGTCTAAGTCATATTATACTTTTGGTAAAATTGGTTTATTTTGTTCCTCTTTATGGTAATTAATTAGTAATAGAATTAAAGTAGGAAATAGAATTAAATAGAATTAAAGTAGGAAATAGAGTGGTATAGAGTTGTAGTGTGGTATAGATAGAGTGGTCCACACAATATAATAATAAAACCCTCAACTGGTCTGAATTCCACCAAACAAGTATCTTGACTGCGTAGTGTGGTGGCCCCGGTACACAATTTGGTACCGAGGCCACAATATAATTAAAAAACCCTCCACGTGTCTGAATTCCACCAAACAAGTATCTGGACTGCATAGTGGGGTGGCCCCGGTACCCAATTTGATACCGGGGCCACAATACCTCCTCCAAACATGCTACAGACAATTCGTCATTGAGAGACCCCAGACAGACAGGGTCGAAGTGTTATTGTTTGACTTTGTAAACCCAAAAAAATGTCCCTGTTGCACATAGTCGTGCAATGAAGACTGACTTTTTCATTTAAAGGCACGATCTTTAAAGTGTAGTGTTTGTAAGTCTAAGTCATATTATACTTTTGGTAAAATTGGTTTATTTTGTTCCTCTTTATGGTAATTAATTAGTAATAGAATTAAAGTAGGAAATAGAATTAAATAGAATTAAAGTAGGAAATAGAGTGGTATAGAGTTGTAGTGTGGTATAGATAGAGTGGTCCACACAATATAATAATAAAACCCTCAACTGGTCTGAATTCCACCAAACAAGTATCTTGACTGCATAGTGGGGTGGCCCCGGTACCCAATTTGATACCGGGGCCACAATACCTCCTCCAAACATGCTACAGACAATTCGTCATTGAGAGACCCCAGACAGACAGGGTCGAAGTGTTATTGTTTGACTTTGTAAACCCAAAAAAATGTCCCTGTTGCACTTGCACATAGTCGTGCAATGAAGACTGACTTTTTCATTTAAAGGCACGATCTTTAAAGTGTCAGAAAGAGAGAGAAGACACAGGAGAGGAGAGTTGTAGCTGGGGACCTGGGGTGGAAGCTCCCAGGCTCCCCCAGCATTGCCTGGAAGTCTGAGCGTGGTGACTGAGCCAGGGCAAGGAATGTGTGCCCTGGATGAGGGGGAGAACTCCATGCCACTATAGTGAACCCAAGAGAGAGGGGGACACTGCACATGGAAGAGGCCCTGGAGTGAGGGCTGCTACAAGAGGCATGGTAGTTGTAGTGTCAGATCCTGAGGCTGAGAGTACACAGAGTGACGTGTCAGAGCACAGGAGACATTATCCCCGCAGAGGAGGGATGAGCTGCAGTTGAGAGGTACACAGAGTGTGTCAGAGCTGCATGGAGGAGAGGCTGCCTGCCTATTAGCATCCATGCATGTGCACCTGCAGAAAGGGTGATCTGCAGTGAGTATGGAGTGCAAGAGACATGTAAATTATGTTATTTAACATCTGGATAACATTAAGAACTGTGCAGGAGGAGTGATAAGATATTTGCAACCATATTCGTATTTCTCATTAATAACTGTGCTGGAGAGAGTAAGGAGATGTATATATTCTGCAACCATTATGATTATCGTGCTGGAGGAAGAGTGTAAATAAAAGTTCAGTTTGTTATAGAGATGGTCTGGCGCCCAAATTATTGTGACTTCTATTACACTGCACCAAAGTGACATTACCTGTGTCCCACTAACTACAAAGAAACACCTGCATGTGCAGGGACCCCCTGATCATTTACACCCATGCCCATCAGCTAGCCAGGGCTTGAGAAGGAGGTGCACTGTGTACCCTTTGCACCCCACACTACACACAGTGACAGGGGGTTACATAATGAGGCCACAATATAATTAAAAAATTGGGCATCAACTGTCACCGTTGTTTAATATCTGATACACCTAAATATGGACTGCACAGTGGAGTGTCCCCGGTAGTAAATTTGGTGCCGGGGCCACAATACCTCCTCCAACTTCCAAGTGTAGTGTTTATAAAGACACACAGCGTCGAAGTGTTATTATTAGTTGACTTTCTTAACCCTAAAATTGTCCCTGTTGCAAATATTCGTGCAATGGACAGTTACTTTTCTATTGAAAGACTCAAGCTTTCAAGTGTAGTGTTTATAAAATATAAACAACAATACAGTAGTTTTAGAGCACGTCAATACCTCTTGTTTTAAATTATGACACGGCATTTTACTTTTGGTTTAATTTCTTGAATTTTTTTACCTTTGGTTTTACTTTTTGAACATGGCAAACGACTGTTGCTTGGTCATATAATGCAAAAAAAAAATTTCCAAGATGGAATTGTCCTTGGGCCCTCACACCCACCCTTATGTTGTTGAAATAGGACATGCACACTTTAACAAACCAATCATTTCAGCGACAGGGCCTACCAAACAACTTTGGCTGAAATGATTGGTTTGTTTGGGCCCCCACACCAAAAAAGCTATTCATCTCTCCCTGTACAGACTAAACAGGCTCTACTGAGGCAAGATGTCGTCCTCATCCTCAACCTCTGATTCCTCTCCCCCTACAGTGTGTACTTCCTCCTCATCACACATTATCAATTCGTCCCCGCTGGACTCCACAACCACAGGTCCCTCTGTAGTATCTGGAGGGCAGTGCTGTACTTCATTGAGGAATTGATTATTCATTTTTATAAACATCATTTTTTCAACGTTGTGAGGAAGCAACCTCCTTCGCCGCTCACTGACCAGGTTCCCCGCTGCACTAAAAACTCTTTCCGAGTACACACTGGAGGGGGGACAACTCAGGTAAAATAGAGCCAGTTTGTACAGGGGCTTCCAAACTGCCTTTTTTTCCTGCCAGTAACAATATGGACTGTCTGACATGTCTACTTGGATGGTGTCAGCAAAGTAATCATCCACAATTTTTTCTATTGTCACAGCATCCAATGCAGCGAGAGTAGACATGTCTGCAATGGTTGGCAGGTCCTTCAGTCCGGACCAGATGTTATCAGCATCCCCGCCAGTGCCTCTTTTGGGAAAACTGAGCTTTTTCCTCGCAGCCATAGATGTGGAAGAAAATGAGGGTGGAGCTGTTGGCATGTCACGGTCCTCTTCAGAGGACAATCTCCTGACCAGCAGGTCTTTGCACCGCTGTAGACTTGTGTCCGCCGGAAACAGAGACACAACATACGCTTTAAACCGAGGATCGAGCACGGTGGCCAGAATGTATTCCTCTGACTTTAAAAGAGTGACCACCCTCGGATCCTGGCAAAGCGTACGAAGGGCTACATCCACAAGAGCTACATGCTTGGTGTAATCGCAATGGCTTACCAGCTCCTCCCTCACTTTCTCCAGCTGCTTCTGCAACAGCCTGATCAGGGGAATGACCTGACTCAAGCTGGCAGTGTCGGAACTGACTTCTCGTGTGGCAAGTTCAAATGGCTGCAGAACCTTGCACAACACGGAAATCAGTCTCCACTGCGCTTGACTGAGGCGCATCCCCACTCCTTTGCCTATGTCGTAGGTGGCTGTGTAGGCCTGAATGGCCTTTTGCTGCTCCTCCATCCTCTGCAGCATATAGAGGGTGGAGTTCCAGCGCGTCACAACCTCTTGTTTGAGGTGATGGCAGGGCAGGTTCAAGCTTTTTTGATGTGCCTCTAGTCTGCGGTAGGCACTGGCTGAATGCCGAAAGTGTCCAGCAATTTTGCGGGCCACCGCAAGCATCTCCTGCACACCCCTGTCACTCTTGAGGTAATGCTGCACCACCAAATTAATGGTGTGGGCAAAACATGGGACGTGCTGGAAATTGCCCATATTTAATGCCCGCACAATGTTACTGGCATTGTCTGACACCACAAATCCCCATGAGAGTCTAAGTGGGGTAAGCCACTGGGAGATAATTTCCCTCATTTTCTCTAATATGTTGTCAGCGTTGTGCCTCTTATTAAAGCCTGTAATGCACAATGTTGCCTGCCTTTGCATGAGCAGCCATTTTGTAGATGCTGCTACTGATGCAGCTGTTGCTGTTGCTGCGGAAGGGGATGCATCTACCCAGTGGGCTGTCACAGTCATATAGTCCTTCGTTTGCCCAGAACCACTTGTCCACATGTCCGTGGTTAAGTGCACAGTGGGTACAACCGCATTTTTAAGAGCACTGAGGACACTTGATCGTACTTCTCTGTACATTTTTGGTATCGCCTGCCTAGTGAAGTGGAATCTCGAGGGGATTTGGTACCGGGGACACAATACCTCCATCAACCCTCTAAATCCCACTCCACTGATGGCGGACACCGGGCGCACGTCTAACACCAACATTGCAGTTACAGCCGCAGTTATACGCTTTGCAATAGGGTGACTACTATCGTATTTGGTGGTCATGGCAAACGACTGTTGGACGGTCAATTGTTTGGTGAAAGACTTAGCGGTCTTACGACTTCCCCTCTGGGAAGATGACCGACTAACAGCAGCAACAGCAGCAGTGGCAGTAGTAGGCGTACCGCTGCAGGATTCCTCGGATGAATCCCGTATTGAGGAGGACTCAGTCTGGCTGCTGACTTGGGCTGCAGGACTGAATCTGATGGAGATTGTGGAGGAAGTTGACGAGGAGGGTGTTGCTGGTGTGTATCCAACTGGACCACGGGATTTAGGTGTCCCTGTACCGATGAGGGTCCTAGCCCCAGTTCCTGAACTAACCACTGAACTATGAAGGTTATTCAGGTGACGTATAAGGGAGGATGTTCCTAGGTGGGCAAGATCCTTACCCCTGCTTATTTGAGCTTTACATAAGCTACATATTGCCATACATTGGTTGTCTGGATTTGGATAAAAATAACTCCAGACCGAAGAGGTGCATTTTTTGGTCTTCTGACCAGGCATGACGATGGGCTTTTTCATCCCATGGACATCAGCTGTTTCCCCCCCTGGTGCCTCATTTACAATAACCACATCACCATCCTCATCATCAAGTTCCTCCACAGCGCCAGCTACATCATCAATAGCCTCCTCCCGAGCCACCTCTTCCCGTACAGTGATGGGAAGGTCAGGCTTGACAACCACCAACACCCTTGGACTCGCCTTGGGGATTTGTGATAATTTCTCTTTAGAAGGCAGAGTTGTTTGCTGTTTTGTTGCTGACAGCATAACTCTCTTCAATTTTTTGTAGGGGGGGGGAGGAGGAGGAGGGCTAAGATCCGTGGGTGAAGCTGAACCACTAGTCATGAACACGGGCCAGGGCCTAAGCCGTTCCTTGCCACTCCGTGTCGTAAATGGCATATTGGCAACTTTACGTTTCTCCTCAGATGATTTAAAGTTTCTCTTTTTGCTACTTTTTCTTAACTTGGGCTTTTTGGATTTTACATGCCCGGTACTACGAGATTGGGCATCGGGCTTGGAAGACGACGTTGATGGCATTTCATCGTCTATGTCATGACTAGTGGCAGCAGCTTCAGCATTAGGAGGAAGTGGGTCTTGATCTTTCCCTACTTTATCCTCCAAATTTTTGGTCTCCATTATATGTAGCACAAGATACTGCAGAATGTGTGAACTTGGTAATATTGCAGTACCAATGGACTTATACTGCTGGATTGGTTTTGCAAATTTGGTTATAATTATTATATTTTTTTTTTTTTAAATTTTTTTATTTTTTTTTACTTTTTTCTTATTTTTAAAAAACTTGGGAATAGTGGGGAAATAACTATGCCCTTAGAAGCACAGAGCACAGGACACAGCACCACTGGACTGAACAGGATACGGCACAGGACACAGCAGCACTACGGAACTCAGCAGGACAGAGCACAGGACACAGCACCACTGGACTGATACTGCAGAATGTGTGAACTTGGTAATATTGCAGTACCAATGGACTTATACTGCTGGATTGGTTTTGCAAATTTGGTTATAATTATTATATATTTTTTTTTTTTTTAAATTTTTTATTTTTTTTTACTTTTTTTTTATTTTTTAAAAACTTGGGAATAATGGGGAAATAACTATGCCCTTAGAAGCACAGAGCACAGGACACAGCACCACTGGACTGAACAGGACACGGCACAGGACCCAGCAGCACTACGGAACTCAGCAGGACAGAGCACAGGACACAGCACCACTGGACTGATACTGCAGAATGTGTAAACTTTGTAATATTGCAGTACCACTGGACTTTTACTGCTGAATGTGTGAACTTGGTAATATTGCAGTACCAATGGGCTTATACTGCAGGATTGGTTGTGAAAATTTTGTGGTAATTAAAAAATATTAAAGTAGTTTTTGGTATTTTTTAAAAAAACTTTTTTTTATTTTTTTAAACACAGGGGAATATTGGGGAAATAACTATGCCCTTAGAAGCACAGAGCACAGGACACAGCACCACTGGACTGAACAGGACACAGCACAGGACCCAGCAGCACCACTGACCTCAGAAGGACAGAGCACAGCACACAGCACCACTGGACTGATACTGCAGAACACAGCACAGCACAGCACAGCACTAAACAGCACTAAACAGCACAGAACTAAACAGCACAGCACAGCACAGCACAGCACAGCACAGCACTAAACAGCACAGAACTAAACAGCACAGAACTAAACAGCACAGAACTAAACAGCACAGAACTAAACAGCACAGAACTAAACAGCACAGAGGACCACCTAACACACCCTCCCTCTACCCTGATCAATGCCCGAGTGAAGATGGCGGCGACTAGCGGGGAATTTATAGGATCCGAGTATCGCGAGATCCGACAACGGGATTATGAGTCAGAGCCTCAGTTTCACTTTTGAATTTGGCGCCAATACCCGGATCTGTCTCGGATCCGACTCGGATCGGCAACGTTCGGGTGGGCTCGGATTTCATAAATCCGAGTGCGCTCATCCCTAGTGAAAATGTGGAAATTTAATAATTTTCAACTTATGAAATGACATTTGCGATTTGTAAAATAAGTTTAGGTGTGTCTGGTAGCATAACTGAGCCTATAGATAAAATCTGATTTGCACGCTCAGTCTTGCCCTGAGTGAAAATTGTACAACTCATGCACTGGTTTCTGAGTGATAGAGATTTTTACTTTCATTTCTCGATTCTGCTGTCAGCGATGGCGTCTGCTGATCTGAGACAGAAGCTGAACTGTTCCATATGCCTGAAAATATATACAGATCCTGTAACACTGAGATGTGGACACAGCTTCTGTCGGATCTGTATTGATCGTGTGCTGGATACACAGGAGGGGTCTGGAGTTTATACCTGTCCTGACTGCAGAAAAAGGTTCCAAAAACGTCCTGCACTGCAGAGGAACATAACTCTGTGTAACATAGTGGGGAGCTTCCTGTCTACTCAGCCAGATCAGGAGTCTGGGATCTTATGTACTTACTGTGTGGACTCTTCTGTACCTGCTGCTAAATCCTGTCTGCATTGTGAGGCTTCACTGTGTGATAAACACCTGAGAGTACACAGCACGTCAGCAGCACACGTCTTATATGATCCTACCATTTCCTTTTGGAACAGAAAATGCTCCGTCCATAAGAAGATCCTGGAGCATTACTGCACTGAGGACGCTGCCTGTATCTGTGTATCCTGCTGTCTGATCGGGGAACACAGAGGTCATCAGTTGATGTCCCTGGATGAGGCATCTGAGAAGAAGAAGGAGAAAATGAGAAATGTTCTGCAGAAACTGACCACAAAAAGAGAGGAGACTGAGAAAAGAGTCCAGAACCTACAGGAGCAAAGGAAAGAAGATCAGGAAAATGCAGCTGCTGTAACAGGGAGAGTAACAGCCCTGTTTAGAGACATCAGGAGACAGCTGGAAGACCTAGAGAAGAGAGTCCTGAGTGAGATCTCCAGGCAGGAAAAGAGCGTTTCACTCTCAGTCTTTGATCTGATCCAGCAGCTGGAAATAGAGAAGGACGAGCTGTCCAGGAAGATGCGTCACATTGAGGAGCTGTGTAATATGTCTGATCCAGTGACTGTCTTACAGGATCCAGACACAGATGACTTGTGTGATACTGAGGAGCTGTGTAACATGTCTGATCCAGTGACTGTCTTACAAGGGTCAGACACAAGTGATTTGTATGATACTGAGGAGCTGTGTAATATGTCTGATCCAGTGACTGTCTTACAGGAGCCAGACACAGGTGACATGTGTGATTCTGAGGAGCTGTGTAACATGTCTGATCCAGTGACTGTCTTACAAGGTTCAGACACATGTGATTTGTATGATACTGAGAATAGAGAGAGACATGATGACCAGGTCCATGATGTAGGAGATCTGGATGTGGGTCTCATCTTAGGGAAACTACACACATTATCTGATATAATAACAGGTATAAATACAGGGATCTGTGTGCAGGAGGCTACAGACATATTACTGGATGTAAACACAGCTGCTGATAATATACATATATCAGATGACATGAAAACTGCATCCTGGTCAGATATAAAACAGAATCATTCAGTAACACCAGAGAGATTTCAGTATTATCAGGTATTAAGCACCAGGAGATTTTCCTCAGGGCGACATTACTGGGAAGTGGAGATCAGGGAATCAGAGTACTGGAGGGTAGGGATGTGTTATCCTAGTATAGACAGGAGAGGACGTCATTCAGGGATTGGAGATAATAACAAGTCCTGGTGTTTGTATAGAATTCATAATCAGTACTCAGTGATACATGACAGGAAAGTGATCCGGTTACCTGACAATATTCCCTGTGATAGAGTGAGGATATATCTGGATTATGAGGCTGGACAGCTGTCCTTTTATTCTCTGTGTGACCCTATCAGACACTTACACACCGTCACTGCCACCTTCACTGAGCCCCTTCATGCTGCACTATTTGTAGGGAAAGGTTTTATAAAAATATCTGGGAGTTGGGAGAAATCTGCCCAGAGACTGGTAGAGAGGGCAATCTGATTGGTGCGACATTTATCAAATAGGATGAAGCAGTGGGTGGAGCTACAGCTGAGCTCCTCCCATGTTGTGTAACCAGATGTCCAGTATGTCTGAATTTCTTCCCTTGTTGGTGTGTTATAAACCTTCATTATAAATATATAAATATACATGTATGTGGGATTTCCCATCTCTGAGTCACTGATAGCTGTGATTAGCTGCAATATCTGTCTGTCTCTCCGTGTACACCCCATTATAAGACTGCTCCTATTGGTTGTGATGTTTGCAGGTGGTGAAAGGGGTGTTGTCTCTGTAAAGCTCTGGCTACTGGTAATTCCATGCTTCCTACATAATACAGGATGGGTTGGACTACAACTCCCAACATGCCTCACTGCTAAGAATTCTTCACTGTATATTATATTATTGTGATTATCCCTCTGATATAATAATGCTTCTTATAGAGTATTCTGTCTTTATACCACCCCTTATGTAACACCCCCCTTACTTCCAGGGGGGGGGGGGGGGTGGGCTTTACAATGTAGTAACAATATTATAAGACACCCTGACTCTGACACCAGTTCTATGATTAAGCTCTCATTCTAAAAAGGGAGCATTGTTCATATAACAGTCAGGGGATATTACATACACTGTGCTGGATGGTGTCACTATGTACATGATAGGAGACAGTAACTTTCCACTTTTGTCCCTCCATCATCACACTGGGCCCCTTCATAATAACACTGTGCTCCTTCATCGACACTTTGTCCCTTCATATTAACACTGTGCCTCTTCATTGTTACTTTTGTCTCTCCATTATCACACAGTGCTTCTTCATATTAACACTGTGCCCGTATAAGCACAGTTTGGGAACTACTGACCACATATATTTAAAAATAATAAATTCCCATATACTTACCATTTGATGTTTTCATCTGTAATCGATCCAATCTTGTAAGCTTTCAATCCAGATTGCTTGAAACCAAACATAAACAATACTATAATATTCCACGTGTCCTGTAGCTGACTAAAAAAAAAAATCACATCCCAGGTCCTGGAGTAGTCCAGAAAAATAAACACAAAAAAATTCCAAATGTAGTTGCAATCAATCTTCTTTTCTTTTTTCTTGTAGCCAAAATAATCCACTGGATCTTGCTTGGCAAAAACCTAAACCCAGAAACAGCACAATGCTAAACACTGATCTTCTATGGTTTCCCGATCGCGGAATGAAATATAAACAGACATGAGGTATATTTATATACTAGGGGGATGTCCCACACTGTCATGGGTAAGCATGTTCAGACTGTTAATGGCAGTCCGGACTTACTATGACTTGAAGTTCCACAAGTAAAATGGTGTTTACACTTACATTAACTCTTTTATTACCTCACATCCACCGCCAAAGGTTGTGGAAGGAGCCCTAATGCTTTCAACCCGGGGCTGGGTCAGAGGGGGCTGCCCAATTTTTTGTGGACCCTACTCCCTCGAGAATTCAGCCATGTGCGGAACAGCCTGGGGTTGGTTTGTCATTAAGGCAGGGGGACCCCCTGCTGCGTGTCCCCCCTGTTATAGTGCCACCAACCCCGGCTGGTTTGCCTAGTGTTGGTTTTTGTGAATTCAGGGGGGACTCCATGCTTTTTTCCCCCACAATTTCACAGCAACCAGCAGCAGGCTGGCAGCACTACGGTTAATAGCATTAAGAGGGGGGGGGGACCCCACTCATTTTTTTTCATCATTATTTATTTACACTGTATAGAGTCGTCGGGTCAGACAGATCTAATTCCGCCCAATCCGCCGGCTCTGCAGGCGTTGACAGGTACATACCAACCTGCAGCGCCTGTGTAGCTGAGACCAGCAGCCCTGCATCCGGATTCTACTGGGTGTGGATCTAGAGATCTGTGACTTGATGAATTCGGGTAGACGGAAACCCTAGACAATGCGCATGATTCCAAGCGTGGGTTGATGAATCAGGCCGTAAACTCTTCTATTGCCTCTCTTGCAGCCTGCACGCATGGGACGAGGCGCCTGTGATTAGCCTGTATGGCTGACGATATCACTGTGTACGAGGCCTACTTTACTTATTGTCTCAGGAATGTCTTCACGCTCAGGACTTATGTGCTGGATGTACTCATTTATTTAGTTACAAGTGAAAGTCAAATTATTTTGGCCTATATTGGTTGTGGACGCCAAAAAATTTAAAAAGAGAGTATATACTAATTACCAACCAGTGTGTCAAAATACACTTTTATACTTTTTAATTACACCACTTTAGTTTAGGGTGTGTCTCAAAATATGAATTCAGAGGCCAATGTATCTGCACGTGTGTCACAATAGGAGCAATATTAGGAACTACAGCGTACTATATATGGGATCCATATCCTGCCACCTACAGCAAAAATCTATATTATTTACAGGTCATAGGAAGTGGTCAAAAATCTTGCAAAAGGCTAAATACTGAACTGAATTGGCGTGTTTAAGACAGGATTGAAGTGACCTGTAATTCCCTAAAATCATGACAAATGTAACAAAAATTATAACAAAGGTTTAAAAGGAAATAAAAAAGAGCTATGACCACCTACGACCATATGGTAATGGAGACTACTTACATTTAAACGCCAAATTTCTTTTAAAATAAAGACTGTAGTCTGGCACCAATAAAATATTCTGGTTGCTTTTATGGTGCTTCTCAAATTACTATAGCTTTTGTATTTGGAATCCCCTTTGAAAATCCCAGGCTTCCCCCAGATGGATTACAATGAAGCAATTTTGAAATAAAGCAGACTAAATATGTTTGTTTTAAATTGTTTGCAGGATGCAGCTTAAATGGTAAGTTGCCCTGAAAAGAAGCTTATATTAATCCAACCCTCCCGGAATATCCGGAAGACTCCCAAATTCCGGGTAGGTCTCCCGAACTCCCGGGAGAGAGGGGCGCCAGCCACATCTGCCACGCTCCCTGAGAATCGCGTCATTTTGCCCACTCCGCTACTGTAAAATGATGCATACATATCATTACGTCATGGGGGCCGGGCCAAAATGCCACAACTCATCAAGCCCCATCCCTTCCACCCATACCATCCCCCTCCCCTCCCGAAGAGCAACAGCCAAAAATTGGCAAGTATGATATTAATATGCATTTTAAACTTCTGTTAGAATATTCAAATTTTTAGGTATTTTTTAATGGATAGTGGAGTTTTTCCCTTTTCTGGTTACAACTCACTAGTAAGAACCTTCAGGCAGTATAAGTTACTTCTATTATATAACATATGCTGGTTTCTCTCTACCTTCTTGCTCTCCTTCTCCAGCAAAACTTCACTTGTTCCGCTGGACATTGTGCCAAGATATATCATCATTTACCATCAGTATTAAGAACAATTAGTGTACAAATATTTATATGATTAGGAATTGTAAAATAAACGTTTAGTCTACATTAGTGTAATCCAAAAGCCCTAAACCCTTATGGACACCCACACATGTTAAGACAAACCTTCCACACCCCTGCCTCATCTCTCCATACCACCTGTATTGACCTTGTTTAAAACAACTGTAGCTACAAAGCTTTGGACGGTTCCAGAGAAGGGAATTCAGCTTTAACCCTTTCACACTTGCATCAATTTTTTTAGTTTTAAATAGAGATGGGTGGGTCCGGTTCCCCGAGAACCGAACCCACCCGAACTTTGGGTATCCGAGTACCGAGCTGAGGAGCTCGGTACTCTCCCGCCCGCTCGGAATCCAAATCGAGGCCGAACGTCATCGTGACGTCGTCGGATCTCGGGGCTCGGTTCTCGCGATACTTGAAGATTATAAATACACGCCTCCACAGCAATCCATCGCCATTTGACAGAGGGAGAGAGCAGGGTGTAGTCACAGGCTGATTAGAGCAGGGAGAGATAATACAATATTCTTATTCCAATTGAGCTATCAAAAATCACTAGAGAAGAGAGGAGGATAGAGCATTTTTTTTTTTTCAATATTTGGCACTCCCCAGTGCTTTTGGGGTGTCCCCCATAATTGTGCATAAATCTTTCTGGCTGTCAAAATTACTATCTGTCAGCAGTATAGACAGCCACCAAACTACCGTGGTCCATTTAATTTTACTTTCTAGTTCCACAGTCTGTGCAGGCTGCTTTTTTCTTTCTAGTTCCACAGTCTGTGCAGGCTGCTTTTTTCTATTCAACTACAAGTGGAGGGCAGGGGGGGGGGGGGTAGGCCATAGATAGCCACCAAACTACCGTGGTCCATTTAGTTTTACTTTCTAGTTCCACAGTCTGTGCAGGCTGCTTTTTTTATATTCAGCTACAAGTGGAGGGTGTAATATACACCCAAAGATGATGGCTACATTGCCAATAATCAAAGATGGAGAAGGTAAACAACCATGTTTGTCTGTATAATTTGCAGACAAGTGTTCGAATTAAGGACAGCCTACCAGGGATTAAACTGTTTTTTTCAGAATTTATTAGCTTTAGAATTACCTCATCTATCTAAGAAACCGGTGGAGCACTAAATTAGGTTATTTTAGACCAAAAAAAATGGTATTTTTTTCAAAAATAGCAAAACAAAACCAAACAAAACCAAAACCAAAACCAAAACACGCAAGGGCGGTTTTGCAAAACCAAAACCAAAACACGAAGGTAATCCAGATCCAAAACCGAATACAAAACCAAAACACGGGGGTCAGTGACCATCTCTAGTTTTAAAACAGCGTCACAAGATAATCTCAGTTTTGCACTCAGATCTGCCTACACCTCCAAGACTTCTTCTGTGCTTCTCCTCACTTAGTGGACTTCCTACCCTGCCAATACAGACTCTCTCCCAACCTTCCATCTTTCAAGTGCTCTCTCAAAACTAGAGATGCTCACTGACCCCCATGTTTTGGTTTTGGATCTGGATTACCGTCGTGTTTTGGTTTTGGTTTTGTTTGGTTTTGTTTTGCTATTTTGTTTAAAAATCAATGTTTTGGGCAAAAAATAACCAAATTTAGTGCTCCACCTGTTTCTTGGATAAGTGAGGTAATTCTAAAGCTAATAAATTAGGAAGAAAACAGTTTAATCCCTGGTAGGCCGACCTTAATTCTGCACACAAACCTGATAGTCTTCCTCTTCATCTTAGCCTATTAGCAATGCAGCCATCGTCTTTGGGTGTATATTACACCCTACACTTATAGTTAAATATATAAAGAAATGGACAAAGGCAGTTTGGTTTCTGTCTCTATAGACCCCCCTCCACTTGTAGAAAATACTAAAAAATTCAGCCGTTATAGGCTGTACAATATAAATTGAAATGGACAAAGGCAGTTTGGTTTCAGTCTCTATAGACGCCCCCCCCCGCCCTCCACTTGTAGTTGAATAGAAAAAAAGCAGCCTGCATAGACTGAACAATATAAAAAATAAATGGACCAAGGTAGTTTGTTGGCTGTCTATGACCTACCCCGCCCTCCACTTGTAGTTGAATAGAAAAAAAGCAGCCTGCATAAACTGAACAATATACAAAATAAATGGACCAAAGTAGTTTGGTGGGTGGCTGTCTATGACCCCCCCTCCCCCGCCCTCCAATTGTAGTTGAATAGAAAAAAAGCAGCCTGCATAGACTGTAGAATTAGAATATAAAAATAAATGGACCAAGGTAGTTTGGTATCTGTCTGCATCAGACCCCCTCTCCACTAGGAGTAAAATAGAAAACTATTCAGCCGTTATAGAGTCTAGAATATAAATAGAAATTGAGAAAGGCAATTTGATATCTGTCTGCATCATAATCATCAACATCCTCATTAGCGCCCTCGTCGCCTACACAAATCTCCCCCTCATCCTCTTCTAATTCTAAAGTGGCATCCTCAATTTGTGTATCACCGGCTACACTCGGGCTGTTAAGGCACACATCAGCAGAACTGCTGAAAGGGCCCTTCTTTATGGGTACACTATCAGAATGGTCATGATTAGACATACCACTGGTGGATGGACTCTCCACAGGGATTGGTGTCATTTCTGATTCAGAGCAAACATTATCCTCTAATGCCTTACTGTTATCTTGCAGCTAGGCTTTGACGCGTAACAGTAGTTGTGCACCACTTTTAGACTCCAAATTACTTGGTCTTGCTTGGTCCGTACAAGAAGAAGGCTCGGTAACATTTTTGGATCTACCACTAATAGAGAAAGGCGAAGGCCTCATTCTCTCTTTGCCACTGCGTGTGTAGAATGGCATGTTGGCAATTTTTTTTTTATCGGCAGTTAACTTTTCCTCACTTACACTTCTTTTTCGCTTCAACGCGGTAATTTTTTTATTGGTGTGTGATTTTTTTGCCTGATTTCAAAAGACTGTGTAGTTTGACATCGCCTTTCCCAGATGACGTACTGGGAACACTACCATCGGGACTGGTGACAGAACCTGGTTGCTCATTCTGCTCATATGTGGACTGCTTTGAATCCATTATAAGCCCAAAGCACTTGTAGTGCCAAAAATTGTCATATATATAGATACTGCTGACAAAGATTACTTTTTTTGACAGCCAGATAAATAGGTGTAAAACACTGGGGAATATTGGACACCCCAAAACACTTGTAGTGAAAAATATTGTATTAGATAGATATTGCTGACAAAGATGACTTTTTTTGACAGCCAGAAAAATTTAGTGTAAAACACTGGGGAATATGAGACACCCCAAAAGCACTTGGAGGGCCAAAAAAAGAAAAAAAACCTCCTCTATCCTCCTCTATTACTGCTCTAACAATTGCAAATGGTATTAATATTAGAATTGTATAGATTAGTATAGAAACAGTTATGTGTACAATAATTGCTCTGTCCCTGCGCTAATACAGCCTCTGACCTAACCCTGCTCGCTCCCTCTGTCAAATGGCGATGGATTGCTGTGGAGGTATTTATGCTTTTCAAATCTCGCGAGAACCGAGCGCAGAAATACTAATACATCACGATGACTTTTTGCCTCGATTTCCATTCCAATGGGCGGGAGAGCTCGGTACTCGGATAGGTGATATTTGGATGGATTCGGATCTCGGGGAACCGAGCCCGCCCATCTCTACACTAAATTGTGTATCTTATTCGTATAATGGCTCAATGTAACTCAAATACTGCAGTATGTGTAGGTTTAAGTGACTTTAATATATTGTGACAAAAATTGTGATGTCTTATCCTTGTCTCTCAAACAAACCTTGCTGGTAGATGTAGTTGAAATCCTTTTAATATTATGAATTTACTTCATATAATCAAACTTGATGAGAGAGAGAGAGGACAAGAGGACGTTCCAAATGCCAAACTTCCTGTCAGTGGAACGCACATGCGTTCCACTGCGGAACTGACTTAAGGGCTGAAGCATCAAACTCTTGTAAGTAAATGTCTCTTTCTCTCTCTCTTCAGCCCTTAAGTGGAACTTAAGGGCTGAATGTATGGAGGCAGGTAGCGGGCGGCTGCTGTGCCCCCTTGGCCTTGCGCCCTGGGCGACGGCACCGCCCGCACCACCCTCGTTACGGCACTGTGACAAAGGAGTTATGACATTGGTAATATAATCAGCGATGTACTTGGCGGTGATAGACCAGCAAGGTAACATTACGGTACATGTTACGGTATTACCATTGTACCTTGATGGTAGCGATAGGAGCTTTATAAACAAAGGCAATGAGCAAAGAGTGGGAGGGGGGTTAATGGCCGGAGAGCAGTGAAGGGGCAGGTGGGAAGTGGTGAGAACGTAGAGGTGACAGTGGGTGTAAAGCAGATGATGGTGAGAGTGAAGCTGGGAAATAAAGTGAGAAAACAAAGATATATATTACAAGTTAACATGTCCAGGACATAAAGTAAGAAGTTCAGCAGCAGCTGCAGCCGGTGACGTTAGTGATTGACTGGTATGAGAGGATGTTGGCACTTTGTTCACGTGTGTGTGCTGGAGGTGAGTGCGTGCACACTGCTGGAGGTGAGTGAGTGCACAGTGCTGGAGGTGAGTGCGTGCACACTGCTGGAGGTGAGTGAGTGCACAGTGCTGGAGGTGAGTGCGTGCACACTGCTGGAGGTGAGTGAGTGCACAGTGCTGGAGGTGAGTGCGTGCATACTGCTGGAGGTGAGTGCGTGCACAGTGCTGGAGGTGAGTGCGTGCACAGTGCTGGAGGTGAGTGCGTGCACAGTGCTGGAGGTGAGTGCGTGCACACTGCTGGAGGTGAGTGCGTGCACAGTGCTGGAGGTGAGTGCGTGCACAGTGCTGGAGGTGAGTGCGTGCACAGTGCTGGAGGTGAGTGCGTGCACAGTGCTGGAGGTGAGTGAGTGCACAGTGCTGGAGGTGAGTGCGTGCACACTGCTGGAGGTGAGTGAGTGCACACTGCTGGAGGTGAGTGCGTGCACAGTGCTGGAGGTGAGTGCGTGCACAGTGCTGGAGGTGAGTGCGTGCACAGTGCTGGAGGTGAGTGCGTGCACAGTGCTGGAGGTGAGTGCGTGCACAGTGCTGGAGGTGAGTGCGTGCACACTGCTGGAGGTGAGTGAGTGCACAGTGCTGGAGGTGAGTGCGTGCACACTGCTGGAGGTGAGTGCGTGCACAGTGCTGGAGGTGAGTGCGTGCACAGTGCTGGAGGTGAGTGCGTGCACAGTGCTGGAGGTGAGTGCGTGCACAGTGCTGGAGGTGAGTGCGTGCACAGTGCTGGAGGTGAGTGCGTGCACAGTGCTGGAGGTGAGTGCGTGCACACTGCTGGAGGTGAGTGCGTGCACAGTGCTGGAGGTGAGTGCGTGCACACTGCTGGAGGTGAGTGCGTGCACACTGCTGGAGGTGAGTGCGTGCACAGTGCTGGAGGTGAGTGCGTACACGTGTCCAGGTCTGTCCAACGTCACTCCATCGTTTATAGAGCTTTGTAGGAAGTTTATAAACATGTGATGTGTTTCGGTGCGATAGAACATGATCGTGGAAGTGTTCACACTAATGTGATATCTGATCAAATGTTAGTAAATCGTGTGATCTGCAGGATAATTATATAGGTGTGTACTCAGCTTTAGAGTGAATACTACGGGGTATATTTACTATATATGGTTCCATAGAACTGCAGATTCCTGACGCTTTGAAGTCATTTTTTAAAATGCCACTTTTATTAATGACAAAGCCCATGGACTTTTGTCTTTAATAAAATTGCCGTTTGAAGAAATCGCCACATAGTAAATATATCCCTAAGATACAGTCGGATGAACACAAACTGGCTGCATCTGCTCTAATTGGTCAACTAGTAAAAATAAATCTTTGTGTCTTAAGTTAGATGAGAATAAGGACAGAATTGTATCATAAACGTCACTGATCAGTGTAACCAGAGGATGTAACAAGAGATAACACATTATGTTACGTACGTATTAGAATACACAGATGTGAAGCACAAGGGTGAGAGGAGCGTCAGATTAGGAGAGGATGAGAGTAGTAGCAGCTGATGTACAAAACCATATATATCTGTCTGTATTTATTTATAAATAGGTTCATAGTACCAGGGCCATCTTAGCAGCATTATGGGCCCTCGGGCAAAGCAGTGCACCGGGGCCCATATATATATATATATATACACACATGTATATATAACTTTTTTTTCAAATCCCCCTTAACTTACCTTTCAATCACCTTGTTCTCCGAGTCCAATCCCCTTCTCTTCTTCGCCGCTGTCGCTGTCCTGTGCTCCTCCGTGCTGTGCTCGCAGTGTCATGATCAGTGTCAGGAGCCGCATCACCACCTGACCTGACCACCTGACCTAAATAGTCAGGTGACCGCAAAAGGTACGTTTTTTTTTTCCCCCCCAGGAGTCCTGCCTTGGGCCCCCTTGTCCGCTGGGCCCCCGGGCACCTGCCCATCGTGCCCAGTCGGAAAGACGGCCCTGCTTAGTAATTAAAATGGGCACAACAATATTGCTGCAATAATATTGCCCAAATTTAAATTGTTTCAAATGGACTCTTTCCCCAGATCTGTACTGTATGACACATTGTTACAGTAATAACCGCGTATACATTGTATCTTTATACTTACAGGTGGTGGGAGGTTCACCTGGTGCTCCGAGTACTGATCCCCAAGAACCTGGGCAATGAGAGATTGGGGCAGAAAGCCCAGTGAGATACCTACACTTGTAACGCTGCACTTTGTCTGCAGAGTGTGGTCCTGTACAATGTAATGATAGTCCCAGGATGGCTCTGCAGGGTCCACAGGGTCAGAACAGAGAGGCAGCCGAGCAATCCCCAAAATGTGCCCAAATTCTGAGGAATAACATGAAATGAGGTAGAATTATTATTACATTATTACAGTCTCCTTATTTATTAATTATTATTGTTCATATAGCGCCAATCATATTATTAACCTCTTCACTGCTGAGGAATTCTCCGACCCCCGTGCTGATCACTTTTGGGCTCATCACATCCGTGATCAGCAGACAATAATACACAGGATAATATCATTGGACTTCCCTCAAACACGGATGTCCCCAGCTTGCTACGTACCAGGGGTTGGGATATAGAGGCTACAAAATAGGCTTCCCCTATCTCCAGCATTTCCCAAAGACTTTAACAGACTGAAACGCACGATTCTAATGGAGGGACCCGGCAGAAGAGCCCTGGATCATGGTGGAAAGTGATCAGTGGGTTTTCTTAGGGGCACTATCGTGAAATCCAGGTCCCCGCATATTTAATAAGGGTGCATCGCAGCAGATATCATGGATATCTGCTGCTTTGGATTCATAGTAACATAGTAACATAGTAACATAGTTGATGAGGTTGAAAAAAGACACCAGTCCATCAAGTTCAACCTATTTTGGATCTCCTGCGATCCTGCACTTATATTTGAAATTAATCCAGAGTAAGCAACCACCAATCTGTTTCAATTTTGAAAATCCCCCCAGACTCAATATTGCAATCCAATTTTTACCCTATATCCACTACTATCCTTTATTTTAAATTAACGGTCGTATCCCTGGATACAACTTTCCGCTAAAAATTTGTCTAACCCTTTCTTAAACATATCTATTGAATCTGCCATCACAACCTTCCCTGGCAATGAATTCCATATCTTGACTGCCCTTACTGTAAAGAACCCCTTCCTTTGCTGGTTGTGAAATTTCCTCTCATCTAACCTTAGGGGATGACCACGTGTCCTGTGTATGGTCCTTGGGGTAAAAAGTTCCCATGAAAGCTCTGCGTATTGACCCCTAATGTATTTGTACATAGTAATCATATCTCCCCTTAGGCGCCTCTTTTCTAAAGTAAACATGCCTAAACTGGCTAACCTTTCCTCATAACTTAATGACTCCATACCCTTTATCAATTTTGTCGCCCTTCTCTGAACCCTTTCTAGTTCCAAATTATCTTTTTTATAGAGTGGTGCCCAGAACTGTACTGCATATTCAAGATGAGGTCTTACCAACGATTTATACAGTGGCAAAATTACACTGTCTTCCCTTGCATCTATGCCCCTTTTTATGCATGCCAATACTTTGTTTGCCCTTGCAGCTGCTGCTTGACATTGAGCACTATTGCTAAGTCTACTGTCTACGAGCACTCCCAAATCCTTTTCCATTATAGATTCTCCCAAATTAATTCCATTTAATTTATAGATTGCGTTCTTGTTTTTGATCCCTGAATGCATAACCTTACATTTATCTGTGTTAAACCTCATATTCCATTTGGCCGCCCAATCCTCCAGTTTATTTAAGTCCCTCTGTAGAGAAGCTACATCTTGCTCTGATTTTATTACCTTACAGAGTTTAGTGTCATCTGCAAAAATAGAAACTTTACTCTCTAAACCATCACCAAGGTCATTAATAAATATATTAAAAAGAAGTGGTCCCAGCACGGAACCTTGAGGAACTCCACTTAAGACCTTTGACCAATTAGAAAATGTTCCATTTATCACAACTCTCTGTTCCCTATTCTCTAACCAGTTTTCGATCCAAGTACAAATTTTGATTTCTAGACCCAGTTCCCTTATTTTGTAAACCAACCTCTTGTGTGGCACTGTATCAAAGGCCTTTGCAAAATCTAAGTAGACCACATCTACTGTCCTGCCCATGTCTAAGTTCCCACTAACTTTCTCGTAGAAACTAATTAGATTAGTTTGACATGACCTATCCCTCACAAATCCATGTTGATTCCCACTAATAATTTTATTGCGTACCAAGTAATCCTGAATACTGTCCCTTAAAATACCTTCCAGTAGTTTCCCCACTATTGATGTCAGGCTTACAGGTCTATAATTCTCTGGTTGTGATCTCGTCCCCTTTTTAAACAACGGCACCACATCTGCTATTCGCCAATGCCTTGGTACTGAGCCTGATGAGATTGAATCTCTGAAAATTAAGAATAGGGGTCTAGCTATTTCCGAGTTTAATTCCATAAGGACCCTTGGGTGTATGCCATCTGGACCTGGAGCTTTATTTATCTTAATATTCTTCAGTCGCCTTTGGACTTCTTCCTCTGACAACCAAGTATTAATTAATGGCATGGTTTCATTTCCATTTTTATGTATTACTCCTGCCATTTGTTCCTCTCTGGTAAATACTGAAGAAAAGAACGTGTTTAATATCTCTGCTTTTTCCTTAGTATCATTTATCAATTCACCCATCTCACTTCTTAGTGGTCCTATATTATCTTTTTTAATCCTTTTGCCATTTATATACTTAAAAAACTTATTGGGGTTTGTCTTACTTTCTTTTGCAACGTGCCTTTCATTTTCTAATTTAGCCAATCTAATTTCCTTTTTGCATGTTTTATTACATTCCTTGTACCTATGGAAGGACTCCTCTGACCCTTCAGACTTAAACAATTTAAATGCACGCTTCTTCCTTTGCATTTCTTCCCTTACCTTTTTATTTAGCCACATTGGTTTAGACTTAATTCTTTTACATTTATTTCCCATAGGAATGAACTTATACGTGTATGTTTCCAACAACATTTTAAAGACAGCCCACATTTCTTCCGTATTTTTTCCTTCAAAAGCTTTGTCCCAGTCTATGCTCTTTATAGACTCCTTTAGCATATTAAAATTTGCCTTTTTAAAGTTTAAAGTCCTAGTTGATCCCTTATACTGTTGTTTCTGGAAACTAATTTCAAATGAGACCATATTATGATCACTGTTTCCCAAGTGCTCCTTTACTTGAATATTTGATATTACGTCTACATTGTTTGTTATTACTAGGTCCAGTATAGTCCAGTTCCTAGTTGGTTCCTCAACTAATTGGGACATGTAATGGTCTTTTAGCGTGCTCAGAAACCTATTTCCCCTAGCTGTACCGCAGGTCTCAGTACTCCAATCAATGTCCGGATAATTACAATCCCCCATAATTAAAATTTGACCTAGTTGTGTAGCCTTTTCAATTTGCTGTAGAAGTTGGGCTTCCTCAATCGTACTAATATCTGGCGGTTTATAGCATATCCCTATCAGAAACTTCTCTGAACTTTTTCCTCCGCTGGATATTTCCACCCACAATGCCTCTATATTATCACCAATATTCTCGTATATAACTTCCTGAATACTTGGTTTTAATTCTGGCTTAATATAAAGACATACTCCTCCTCCCCTTTTATTTACCCTATCCCTCCTGAAGAGAGAATAGCCTTCCAAGTTGACTGGCCAGTCATGTGTATCATCCCACCAGGTCTCAGTAATACCTATAATATCATACTGCTCATTCATTGCTACTAGTTCTAACTCCCCCATTTTACCTGTCAGGCTTCTTGCATTTGCAAGCATACACTTAAGTCTATTGCCTCCCTTAGGTATTTCTTTTTGCTTTAAAAAGGGCCGCTCCTTGTCGGCTATGCTTCCCTTTCCCCCCTCTCCACCCCCTTTACTCTTGTTAAATTCCTCCTTACTACTCTCAATGTCTATCCCATAAATACTTGCTTGCCCCTTTCCCCCGGAGCCTAGTTTAAAATCTCCTCCAACCTTCTAACCATCCTCTCCCCTAGCACTGCAGCCCCCTCCTCATTCAGGTGCAATCCATCACGACAATAAAGATGGCAACTGACCGAGAAATCAGCCCAGTGCTCTAAGAATCCAAAACCCTCCTTCCTACACCAATCTTTCCTTTTTGTTTTTGGGAGCAGTCACCATTCTATAGTATGGTGACTGCTCCCAACCGCAATCTAACAAGTTCCGAAAAAAAGTTTTTTCGGTAACTTGTCATGATAATGTACGCCAGCTTCGTACATTATCGTAATTGAAGGATTTCAGTGCTGTCAGCTCTGCTCCGAAGAGCAGAGCTGGACAGCGCATGTGTGGAGGGATCACATGATCCCTGCCTGTCACTCACCGATCTCTCTGCAACTATAGCTGCAGACACAGAGCAGAGATATCTGTGCGCATGTGTGGAGGGATCACATGATCCCTCCCTGTCACTCACCGTTCGCTCTCTGCAACTATAGCTGCAGACACAGAGCGGAGATATCTGTGCACATGCACAATTCCAGTGTAAAGAAAAATGAAGAGGACCAGGAGGAGATCTGGAGACAGCGCGTTCCGAAGAGGGGGGTAAGTGTGACTTTCTTATCACAGAAACAGCAGTTTATCGGAACTGCTATATCTGTGCTGGGTTGTACATAAATTTGAGGAATAGTTCAATCCTTATCATTGCGATAAGGATTGAAAACTATTTTTCACTGTATGTGAATATTGATAAACCCTTAAATGCAGACGATAAGTACGACTCATTCATAGCATTCAGGGGATGATGTAGAGTCCACTTGTCCTAGCACACGAGGGGTTACACCCACATGTGCTGTATGAGGAGGACGCTGAACGGAAAAGTTTCATTTTCTCATCTATTTTGAGTGTTTCTTGTTTTTACTGTTTTCCTGGGAAGGTGAAATTGTGCAACACTGGAGAGAGCGTTGATGCAGCAGTTTGTGTCCGTCCAGGAACTGAGATTTTGATGGACCATCGCCAGGACTTTGTTTATTAGTCGTAGATGACAGGAGAGTCCACAGAAGAGGACGTCTGACCCACTGGACATAAGTGAGGGACCTGACTTGTTATTGGGGTGACCTGGGCTATTGTTATCCTCATATTGATGAAGGTTAGTAATTAGGAGGAAGCGACTGACTATAGCTGGACTAATAAAGTGTTGTATTGTCATTATCTAACTCCTATTGTCAGATAATTATGTGCCCCCGTCCTCTGAGTGCGCTCTGGATAATAGTTCTGATCCCTGAGGGACCTTTTACAGGGAAATATATTTCTTATCGAACAAACCACAAAATTCGGAGCAAATTGTGTCCTTGGCTGTCAGGAAACAGAAGTGATTGTGGCTGTGTTGGGGAGGGGGGCTCTGGTTTATTATGTCCAATGTGTATATGTAACTATCTGAGAGGTGACCCAGAGCCACCTAAATACTCAGATTATAGCTCATATAATAATATATATTGTAATAATATACTGCTCATGCTGTATGTGTCTTACCACATATTGTATGTATCACACGTAGACAAGAATCGCGTTGTCCCAGATTACTTTAATCCATCGCTGGTTCCAGAGCGGGACATGAACATGACTCAGTAGTGACCCCAGGTACACAGCACCAGCCGGTCACACACCCCTCTGTCACCCTATGGAGGGCGTCCTCGTAACCCCACCATGCATGGAAGGGGCATTATATGTACAGCTGCCCTCCTATGTCCCCCAGTAGTTGGACATTGTAGGGATCCAGCTGAAAGGTCTTTGATTCCCGGTGACCCCAGTTCTGCCCCCAGATAGTGACCTCAGGAAGAGACAGGACTGTAACAACGCTCAGAGGAGATATATGAATAATAATAACTGTTATATCTTATGTTATATTATGTTATATTATGTTATGGCTGTTGGGGATTACTGAGTAATAATCATTAGATATGTTGTGATAATACCATAAAGGACACAGACCACCTACAGTGACTTGTGGCCCCTGTCCCCCTGTAGATATCCTCCCTCGAGCAGGGGGCTATAGACACAACACAAAGGAGACGGATGAGTGTGATGATAAAAAGAGAGTGGATTTGTGCAGACGCCACAAACACCCCGGACCTCATTCATTACCAGACGCAAAACAAACTTAATGTGCGTTCTTTAATAAAAACTCATCAGATATATTCACGTCCGGAGCGGATGTGAGGATCCGTCTGGTGATGAATACGGGTCTAGGTCCACTCTGCTCTATCAGACAATACACTGCAGGATACGTCCAATTCCTAAAGTCACAATAGAACGTGCAGAAAAAAAACCTATTTAAATTAATATCATTTGTTAATAATATAGGGCCTGATTCATTAAGGATCTTAACTTGAGAAACTTCTTATTTCAATCTCCTGGACAAAACCATGTTACAATGCAAGGGGTGCAAATTAGTATTCTGTTTTGCACCTAAGTTAAATACTGACTGTTTTTTCATGTAACACACAAATATCAACTTTAAATGTCAGTGTACAAATAAGCTATCAAGTATTTGTGTGTTACATGAAAAAACAGTCAGTATTTAACTTAGGTGCAAAACAGAAAACTAATTTGCACCCCTTGCATTGTAACATGGTTTTGTCCAGGAGATTGAAATAAGAAGTTTCTCAAGTTAAGATCCTTAATGAATCAGGCCCATGGTCGTTAATGTCAAAACATTAACAAATAAAAAAGTTAAATAAAAAAATAGTTTTTTCCTATGAAATACATTTATTAGGATGTAATTAATGTCTACTGTACATAAAATACATTGTTATAGCTGTATACACAGCTGTCATCACTAGTATCATCATCATCATCATCAGCAGCAGCTATTTATATAGCGCTACTAATTAGCACTTACACCTGACCTGTAGCTGCTGCAAGTGGTACGACTGACAGTCACGTACCTGAGAGATACCCTGAGCTTGAAGTTTGGCACCGTGTGCTGGAGTTTGGCACCGTGTGCTGGAGTTTGGCACCGTGTGCTGGAGTTTGACACCGTGTGCTGGAGTTTGGCACCGTGTGCTGGAGTTTGGCACGCCCTTACTGTACATTGACTTTGTGCATTCGCCCCGTCCTCTCCCTGTTCCACCCGTGATATCATCAGCTGTAGTCGGGTCCTTCGCTCTCAAAGATGAATTGAACATCGCTGTATTCTGTGGTGCGTGGTCTGGTTGTGGACATGCGCAGAGTAATTGTGCGTTTTATACGCTGCGTATCGCCAGTTACACTCCTTAATGACTCTATACATAGATACACAAACCTTGTATGGATACAAATTATGGTAAATGCAGCTTACTATGTGGAGCCAATGTATAGGTGCCCAATATTACCATGTTACCCAACCAAATAACCATATAATGCCATTATTTTACACCTGCATCTTTTTCCCATGTGGTAATAATTCCCTGTTCTTATATTATATTGTTATTACATGTAATCATTATTATAATACATATCAAACAATAAGTTCCATATACTTTTCAGTGCCAAATAACTTAATACTCTAATTATAAGATTATTATGCTCATTAACCCCCTTAATGCCAGTGCTCCTCCTCACACAGAGCAGTCTCTTACAGGACAGGGCAACTTACAGCAGAACAATCGCCAGTAACGTAATACAATCAAAATCAGTCATGTGACTCAGGTAGGAGGAGCCTAGTCCTAATGGCCGTCCATTATATTGTTCCTATAATTCCTTATGACTTCTAATCACCTTATATTCCACAGTACAGGATACATTATTGGTTAATATGAAATGGTCTCTCCTCTCACTCTCTCCTAGGAGATGGGGGTGGATCAGGATGACATCCAACTGTATATAAAGGAGGACAGCGGAGGAAGTAAGGATGGGATAGGTGATGGGGATAAGCTCATATTGTCTGCAATGTCTGTTCCATTCATTCTCACACTTCATGCAGATAACAGAATATCCCAGTGGTACGGTCAGCCTATGTCCTCACGTCTACTGGGTCTTCTCATCGGTTTATGTGCCGGACTCATCGTCCTAAACATCATAATTACTGTGACCAACAGAGGTGAGTAATATATACCAGATATAGACACAAGTATCCTAGTGAGACTCACAATATGACAATCTGTCTCTTCCATAATGATCAGTAGAGGTCGCCTCTTCCATAGAGCCCAGCTTCAGTCTCTCCTCGGTGTCCTCACCAATAAGAACCAGATTCAGTCTTTGGAACTCTCCCATAGTGGGAACTTCAGTTATTGGAGATTTATGTCAGCTCTGAAAGACAAGACCAGAAATGATAATACTTATAAAGTGCACTAGCAACTTTTCTTGAAACTTGGAACCAGACAGTTGCTGCTGTTCCTCCCACTCCGCCCGTGGGGAGCATGCTCAGTACTGGGACGGCTTACTAGGAATAAATGTAGGTTGGGAAGAGCAGAGGAGAATCGCTTCACACTCTGATATCTGTACAATGTGGTAGAAGTTATTATTAATATTATCTTTTATTTATTAGGTGCCACTAAAGGTTCGCTGTGTCCTACATGACATTTACAACAGTATACAATAAACAGACAACAATGATCCATAAAACATAATACAAAGTCCAAACATCTGCTAATTAAACAGAAAATACACAGAAAACTTTGTAATGTAAGATGAAGTTATTTATGGGACAGTGAATGAGAGTGATGTAATGTCCAATGTGAAGTAGGCCCGGGAGTGGTTAGCTTAGAGGTACAGAGGGTGATGGAATAGTATAAGAAGAACATGAGGAACGAGGGTTCTGCTTATTTCCTAAAGAGAGAGGAAAGACCACATATGGTGGCACTAAGTGGATGTGATAGCCAAGACAATGGAGTGAGGAGGAGCTGATTGGGTTCAATAAAGAAATGAGCTTTAAGGGCACGATTGAAGCCTTGGAGAGTAGATGCTAATCTGATAGGATGTGGGAGACTGTTCCACAGATGATGAGCAGCCAGGGCCAAAATCCTGGAGGCTGGAGTGGGAAGAGGTGATCAGTGAAGTAGTGAGGTGGAGGTCACTGACAGAGCGAGAGGGGGCATCAAGTAATGTCGACAGAGATGAGGATGGAGATGGAGGGGGAGGAGAATTTGTTCAGAGCTTTTAAGATGAGGGTGAGGAGTTTGAATATACTTCCAAAGGCCACGGTGAGCCAATGTAGTGACTGGTAAAGAGAGAGAGGAGAGAGAGAGTGGGGGGAGAGGAAGCTCATTCAGACAGCCGCATTGAGGATGGGCGAGGGGGGGGGAGGGGGTTGGTTAGGCCAGAGAGGAAGCGGTTACAAATTGGTGCATGTGGGTACATTGCACTTTATCCAGCGATCTCTCGGTTATTCTCCAATATTCCATTGTTTATAACGGACATTTCAATGCCCATAGCACACAAACGATAGTATTTATAACTACTATTATCTGATTATATATTATATATATATTTATATTATATTATAATATAAGTCAGGATAAATCCGTTTGTTTTCCTCACTAAGAAACTCATTTCTAATCTAGATTTCCGTGAGAAGGAGATAGAAAGACTACTTGCTTCCCAACTTTGTGTCCCTGAAGCCGAGCGCCAATCACAGAATACGGGTAAGGATGAATGACTCTGGAGACACAGCAATGAGTGAGCTCAGAGTAGAGAGAGGACGGTGACTCAGGGGAGAGTCTGTGACAGTTAGTGAGAGAGAACGTAAATACTGAGTCGGATGCTGTCAGGTGACCGTACAGCTGGGAAGCCTAGAAAAGGGGTGAGAGGTCCAGACTCACCCTTCATGGCCGTATGGACCCTTGTGGCACAGTGCACTAGTACTACGGATGTCTGGACTTAGAGTGCTTCTAGCAGAGTGAGTTTAGGTGCATACAATGACCCATGTATGCGCCCATGTGCAAAAATTATATTTAGCTTTTTGGGATGGAATTATTTACATGAGCTCCTGCTGTTCGGAGGACTCAGCATTTTTCTTCCTTCCAAACGACTTGGTGGAGATCTGGTCTCCTCCTATACCTACAATAGTGGGCTTAATCCCAGGATCAATGTACACACATCTACCAATGCAAGAAAACACTCAAACCAACTCAGAGACACAGACGAAACTCTCATGATGAGATAAATGGGGCATTTTAGGAGAAAAGCAGAAAAGCTGGGTCACTGTGTTAGATGTTTTCTGCTATTTCCATGAGACATATTACCAGGTGGATCCTCAAACCCAAAAAGTAGGTTAATCAGATTCAGAGACCTCCAGGCTCCTATGTACCGGTCTTGGTGAGAAGTGAAGGTCAGAGTAGATGATGGGGCAGAACAGAGATATTATCTGAGAGATGTTTCTCTACGTACAGGTGATGTGCTCCAGAAACTACCTGGTCAGAGTGTTGGGACAGGAGCCTTTCAGCCAGATAATGGTAAGTGGAGATAAAGATCTATTCATCCCATCCTGTCAATAATGAATAAGGCAGAAGGTGGTTAGTGCGTAGTATGTTAGTATATCAAATGTTATATAATATAATGAAGACAGCAGGAGAAGTGGCGGTATGACATACCCCGTATACCCCTCACTTTCACCACTGTATAGATATATATATATACATATTGTAACAAAGGGAGGCATTTATCTGACAATATGCAAAGAAAACATACAAGCAGAGTAAGACATTGGCGCAGTTATGCCCCTAGATTCAGGTTAAACCAAGTAAAGACTTATCTGTAGTTTAAAGTTGGTTAACTTACATGATTTAAAAGCTGCTTCCTCTCAGCAAACAGACAGGGTGTGTCTGTTAGTTGAAACAGAGCCAGTGATGGGCGTTTTCTCTTAAAGAGAAGGTGGGTGTGTCACCTGTCCATC